>PYAF01000681.1:0-10588 GCA_007407185.1 Glycine tomentella | reverse complement strand
GTCCCTAGGACAAATGACTAAAATGCCCCTGAACATTTGTACAAATGACCAAAATACCCTTTTAGCTCTGATAAGGTCATATAAGCCTTAGTAAGGTCCTGGAAACCTGATAAAACACAGAGTGATCCTAGAGAAGAAATTATTGATGTTATTAGCAAAGAAAAACCATAAGATAGAATTTTTAGACATTTTAAAAGATATTTCAAAAAGAATTGAATATAAATTAATCTAAGTTTCATAAAAACACAGAGAAAGGAAAGACATAATCTAGGGAATTTTCTCTTAATTGTAAAAGCAATAGACTCTTTAATAAGTAATCTAGGTAATTTAAGTATAGTTAAGTATAACAGTCCGTGTACAGTCATCCAAAATAAAATACAGACCACCACCAAAATAGTACAGTATAAATTACATAAATCCAAAAGCAACAACATCCAACTAGGTCAACCATACATCAAGCCAAAACACAGCATGCAAATCATCCAAGCTTCTCCATATCTCAGCTTTTCACTGTTCCTCTGCTCGCCCAAATAAATTGGGGTCATCACAGGTGTCAACCACAGACACAACTCGGGTAAGTATGTGATAAACATGATTAGATAATCAATAGAAAATAGAATAACGTATTAGATACATAACAGATTTAAAGTAAACAGCAGATACGTAGTAACATCAAATAATATTTATAAAATAGATACATGATGAATGATGCATGATTTCTTTGTTCCATGATGCATGACTGAGATCTCAGAGGCCTAGTCAAAGGTACCAAAATTTAGAATAGTTTCACCCACTCCAGTGAAACAGTCTCACCCACTCCAGTGAGACCTCCCTCCACTCCAAGGGGATAAAAAGGGTACCATAAAATAGTTCCACCCACTCCAGTGGAACAGTCCCACCCACTCCAGTGAGACCTCCCTCCATTCCGAGGGGAAAATGCAAAGAACGAATGTAATGATTTTCTTTTATTTTTAGTTACTCTTACGTATTATGTTAAATTATTCCGACGTAGCAAATCGTTTAAAAAATATTTTACATAACCAAATTTCGTAGAAAATTTTTTTTGTAAATTAAAAACGTAGTCGGTAAAAAAAAAAAAAAAGAATCAACGTAATAGGTTAAAATAAGGAAATTAAACAAAATCGTTATATGTTGGCCACGTAAAATAGGTAGAATAATGAAGAAGATTCATGAACTTGCCAAGTGGAAGGACACTTGGAAGAAAGTCATCATGGCTTAGAAGATTTTTATAAAGGATAGAAGATATTTAGGAAAACCATTATGAGCTTAGTTAGAATGAAATGGAATGAGATGAAACTAAGTTTTAATGAAACCAAATGGGAGTAACTAGCTAGAAAGGGTAGAAATGTCCTTAAATATTTTATTATTTTCTAAACTCTATATAAAGGGAGGAAGGCCTTAAGTGGAAGTCACATTCAAGACTCCATTCTTCCACCTATTCCACATGAAACCTCTCCTTCATTTCACTTTCATCCTTTCATTTTCAAAGCATAAAGAGACCCCACTTCCTTGAAGAATCACGTGTAGAAGCTAGTACCACTAGGAAGAGATAGACAAGCTTCATAAGAGGTTATAAGGTATGTATAGGGAAGCTTTATGATAAAGATAGTTTAAGTGTTGTCTATGATAAAGATAATTTAAGAGTTGTTTGTGTTTGAAAAAAGTGCTTGAAGTTCTGTGTAGTATGACTTGTATCTGAGAAATTGTTAGACTCGAGTTATAGTTATATGATTGAGTGCTTGAATGAAGTTTCATGTGTTGTTGAGTGTTTCTATACATGGGTGATATGTTGTGTACTTGAATAACAAGCTGAGTTCTGTACTTGGTTTATGTTGAATTTCTGAATAAAGTATATGAGACAGTGATTGAAAACTGATGTTGAAAATAAAATGACTGAGTTATGTATAAGTCTCATGTATCTCATAAGAATTGCCTCAGAGTGGAGGTGTATATAAGAGTTGCCTTAGAGTGGAGGTGTGCTTCAGAGCGGAGATGTGTCAGATAGTTACAAGAACTGAGTTCGTGCGTTCAGACAAGAGAAGTCTGAGCTGGGGGGTGACTGTTGCGGTGAGGAATCACGCCACCCATGATGATCACATGAAGTGTGGGTGAGAACCTGTGCAACACCGGGAGACCCTGACTGGTCGGATCAGTTCTGGACCACTGGGATGGGGCTATCTTGATAGTTGGTACCACATAATAAGAGTTTAAGAGAATCATGCATCACGATAAGAGTCTAAGAGAATCATACATCATATTGAAATTTTGAGGATGTTGTTATAAATATCTGCATATTGAATATATTCTGTTGCTTAAATTATGTTTATCATAAACTTACCCTGTATTTTGTGTCTGTGGTTGACACCTGCTATGACCTCGATTTTATTCGAGCGAGCAGATGAACAGCAAAGAGAGACCACTAGTTGTTTACAAGAAGAAGATTTTGTTTGAAGATGATATGTTTGAAGATGTATTCTTTTGTTACAGAGTGTTTTGAATTAGTTGTACTATGTAATAGAACCAGTGTCAGTTTGTAATCTTATTATATATATTACTTCAGATTTATAAATATTATTCAGTAATGAAATTTTCTTGGAGTATCAATTATTGGCAAAATTTTATTATATTCAATTGGGTGCTCTTAAGTAAGTTGAAAAGAATTTTCATAAAAAAAAAATCAATAATAATAATATCGTAAGTTGAGGTGTTACATATTCCCCCCCATTGTCAGAACGCAAAGTTTTAATTTTTGATGAAAACTGAGTTTGAACATAGGCACGAAAGAATTTGAATGCAGAGAAAGCTTCAGTTTTCGATCGCAAAAAATAGAGCCATGTGAAACGAACATAGTTGTCGATAAAAGTGATAAAATACTTGTAATGTGCATGAGATATTACAGGTGGGATTCCCTATAAATCACTGTGAATTATGTCAAAATGTTGATTTACATTTGATTAATGAATTGGAACTGGTAGAATTTTACTTTTACTAAGTTTACAAGAACTGCAATCAAATTGAACAACACTAAAAGATGGGGAATGTTTATTGCCAAGAACTCCATATTTCATCAAGTCATGAAGTACATTGGAATTTGGGTGACCAAGACGTTTATGCCATAATTGGAAATTAACAGTTGTAGAATTACAAGAAATAAAAGGCAGAAAAGAACATGGTGACAACGATGAATAAAGAGGAAAAAGACGTCCAACTTTAGGCCCTTTCGCGATCATCTTCCCTGAGTGTTGATCCTGAACAAGACAACCAGATTTTGAGAATTCAACTCTGCAATCATTGTCAACTAATTGACCAACTAAAATAAGGTTATTGGTGAGATCAGCAGAAACATAAAACATTGGTAAGAGATGAGGAAATATCACCAATTACTGTGATAGTTAAATTGTTTCCAATTGCAATGTGTATTTGCAAATTATCAGAGTAATTTATAACATTGGTAAGGGTAGCAACATTGTTGGTCATATGATTGGATGCGCTAAAGTCAAAATACCAAGGAGAGCTAGGTAAAGAAGCTTTATCTGAAAGACCTAAAGTAGAAAATTCTGAAACAATCATTTGTTGAACCAATTTATGGATTAAAGTTGGCACAGAAGCAGGTAGATTCTGATCCACAGAAACATGAGTAGTAGAAGCGCCAACAATGACAGTGAAGGCTGTTGCATTTCTCCATGGTGGTCTGATTTGACATTCTTTTATGATGTGACCTTTTTTTTGCAGTAATTGCAGAACTTTTTAGGATAGTGGGGAAGCAAAATGTCCATGGCCTCTGCAGCAAAAAAATTGGACAATACTCATGTCTTGACCTTGAGGTCTGCCTTCTATTGCATACACTACAAGAAGGGAGGTAGATTATTGTTGTTCCATGTTTGTCTGAGTGAGGAGACATTGTTCTTCATGAAGCAATTCATTTAGGCATTCATCCAAGGAGGGGACAATAACCCTATTCATTAGGTTGATCCGAATGCCCTCAAAATCATATTTAAATTTTGATAAGAAATTGATCTCGTATGGTGGTATCATGAACGTTTTGAACTGCAGTTTGTCCTTCAATTGACAAATCTTTATAGACAATGTCAGTATATTCAGCCCAAAGATTCATGAAATGAGAATAGAATTCAGAAATTGAGAGACTATCTTGTTGAAAAATGACAATTTCATGTTAAAGCTGAAACCTGCTAGCAGTGTTGTCCTGGTTATAAATTTCCTTTATGTAGTCCCACATCTTTGCTGTCATGGTCAAGGGTCTGAGATTGAGGACGATATTAGGCTCAAGAGAGCCTATGATCCAAGTCATGACCTGTGTGTCTTTGACCTCCCATTTGGCATGTGCCTCCTTGTGTGTAGTTTTGTCAGGAACATAATCAGTTCCGTCAACATGACCCCAAAGCTCCTTGTCTTTGACAAATATCTAGAACTGAAATGCTTAGGTGGAGTAGTTCTTTCCATTAAGATGAACTAAGAGGATATCATATTTTTCAATAAACATGATGCTGAGAAAAATCATAGGAGGAGAAAAAACAAGAAATTGGAGAAATCATGAACAATACCGCGACATGAACTGTATCGCAACGTGAACAGTACCACGCAAGGACTAGAATTGGAAACTCAAAGATTGAGAGTGCAACGAAGAAGAAGAAAAGCTAGGTTGGGGTCGAAACCTAGACTAATACCATGTGAAACTTATAGAAATTGGGATAAAAATTGTGTGTTCTCCTTTGGAGAATTCTCATTTAAATAGTATGATACCATCTGAGTTCTAGCCTTAAAGTTCGCCAAAAAGTTATAAATGATAATCTATAAATGGGTTAACTAATTAAGGATATAATTATACAATCACAATTATACAATCATGCAAGATATGCTGGTTTAAAAAGATAAACAAATCTACATAAATAATGTCTACCTATGAGTTCTATCGACAATAATTTTATTAAGTATAGTGATATATTTTTTAGGATTAAATTATGTTATCAATTTGTGAACTTTTATTTGTAATTTGTCAAGTTCTTTTGTCTTCCTGTATTAGTATAAGATAACCAATCATTGTGAGCTTGATTTTAAAGCTAATAACGAAAATTCTCATCAAAATATTTCCTTATATATCCAAACTAATAACGGTGTTTTCTTGAATAATTTTATTTATTAAGAATAGTAAAGCTTTATAATTTTATTTACTAAGAATAGTAAAGCTTTATAATTTTATTTACTAAGAATAATAAAAATTTATAGTGATATATTCGTTAGTGTTTTCTTGAAATCTTATCTTAATTATAATGTTTTACTATTCTTAATAAATAAAATTATTTTTTTATTAATTAGATATATTAAAACTGTATATTTCAATGATAGTAAATAAAAATAGGCTGTATTTTTAGTGAATCAAACTCCTTTTTAATTCAAATTGGGATAAATCAACAAAACTTGAAATTGTCATAACTAAAATAATAAAAAATAATTGCACAACCTACGTTGATTTCTTTTCATCTCCCATTTCTCTCTCTTAGAAGAATTAATTATTTAATTAATTTCAAATAATTTCTTGTATCTTTTTAAAATAACCAAATAATTTGTCATTTTCACTTACGCTTTCAAAATCTGGTACGTGCAATCCTTTTCTTTATTTCTTCCTCGTCTTTGCTAAAAATATGTCTCATATTAATAAAGATCAATTTTACAATTAAAATCAATAAAAGTGTAAGGTCAATTTTAACTTTATCTTATGCCACGAAACTATTTTCTTTTAAATAAATATTCTATTTTCAACTTTAATGTTATAATATGAAAAATATCAAAAAATATGTCACAAAACTGATCCCAATGGAAATATTGTTATTTTATATGTTTTTTAACTAGATGATCACAAGAAATCTCATTTCATTTCATATATATAAAAGTAAATAAGTGGGAATAGTTGTGAAAATATATTTTACATCCTTTAGTGAGGAAATGAAAGGAAAAAAAGGCTTTAATTGATCGGGAAAAAAAAACTTAATCAAATTAATTAAAATATCAAATTTTTTTGGGTCAATAGGAATTAATGAGTTAAAAATGTGTGCATCCTTTGGTGAGTAAATGAAAGGAAAAAAAAAAATTAAACAAAACACGTGCTTGACGAAGATTTAAATGATCGAAAACAATTATTATAAAATATCAATACGCTTTGATCAATAGGAATTAATGGACTTAAAATTAAAAATCTCATTTCAATAAAAAAAAATGGACTGTTATGTTTTATTTAATTTTAATGAATAGACAATTAATGCATACCATTTTTTTCATATACCTTCTAATTGAATGATGAATAATTGATTACGTTTCTTTTATACATCATTTTATTACCAAAAAATTTAATTTGTTATCATCGAAGAAGAAACTACAACATAAAATTTAATTTATTTAAATTAATAAATATAAAACATGCGCGATGTAACTATAAAATTACATTGCATGTTTTTGAACGGGATAATGACTTTAATATTATATAAAATGATCATTCCATTTTTTATATTAAAATTAATATAATTTGACTAATGATATTACATTATTAATTTATTTAATTATTTTCTTTAAATTTTCCATTTCCGGGTTCCTCTGACTTTTGGAAATTCCATATGAACTTTAATTAGTTATTTTGAATGTATGAATTTTTTATGGGTAATATTTTTGGATGGATAATATTAAATTTCAGACCTATTTTTCACATGATTATATGTCAATGGTCTTATATATATATATATATATATATATATATATATATATATATATTGGTTCTGTTATGTCCTATTTAATTTTATTACTAAAAAAATTGTTAATTAATGACAAAAATCTGTTATCATCTAAGAAGTATTTTTTTTTTCAGTTTTTTATAAGAATAATTTATAATAACTTTAATTTTACAACTTTGTGCATCAAAATATAAATATTCTAAACATTATTGAGATAAAAAAATTATATTTATACATTACGTTATATAAAAAATTATAGTTCATAAAAAATTCATGCATATAAAATCTTGTATTAATTATACATTAGGTTATATATTGTCAATATTTTATAATATTTTTTATTAATTTTTTTATATGTGAGAATCAAAGACATGTTTTACTTATTATATGTCAAAATAAATAATTCAATAAAATACTTGATTTTTTTCCATTGTACAATTATATTATTTAATATAAAATCATTCTATAACTACACAAATAACTGTGTACCCGTGTATCGTACACGTCAAAAGTTAGTATAAAAAATGGTGATAAAAAGATGAAATGTTAGTTGATATGTTTGAAAATTTAAATTGTTATAGTGTTTGTAAGTTTGATCCACTGACAAATATTAATAAAATAATTTATTACAAATTACACAGTTATTTATAACTTTTAAGATAATAATAATAATGATAACAACATATTATAAAAGGAAAATTATTTGAAAGAAAACTAAATAAAACTCAAATATTTTATCATGAAAAAGCAAAAAAAATATAATATTTCATTAAAACATAAAATGATATTATTTACATACTTAATTAAATTTCTTAAATAAAAATAACTACCTAATATTAATTTTTTTATCATTACATAATATTTTATTAGGACCAGTCGTAGGTCCGCTCCTATTCATGTTGTTCAGCAATTATTGTTTAATCGAGTTAAAGGAGTGAGACAGTCAATTTTACAGTAGTAAATATGACAAGAAATACATGAAACTTGTGTTTAAGTATTGAAGGTCTTCCATTTTTGTTGAATCAACCATCCTAAAACTAAGTGTCTAATTTTCCCGTAATAATTTATTGAGAAAAACTCAAGTTTCACATCTACTAGAGATAGAACCAAGATAGAATATATAAGTGGGGGACAATCCTCACTCTATGAGCTTGTTTTTGGAGTTGAGTTAGATCCAAATCCACATTCTAAGATGCTATCATAACATATCCTAGATCCATTAACGGGTCATTCATCATATTATGTCCAAAAGTGCTAGGCGTGAGGGGATGTATTGAAAAAAAAAACTCAAATCTCACATCATATTATGCACATACCAAGTTCAAAAGTGATGGGCGTGGAGTATATTGAAAAAACTCAAATCTCACATCTACTAGAAATAGAGTCAAGATAGAATATAACATTCAAACAAATGTGGTTGACTATATAGATTTAGCTTGCAAATTTCCTAATTAAAAATTAGTGCTCCAACCTTGGTATGCACTTAAGCGTGGATTGTGCCATTATTGTACTTGGCTACTTAAAATTGTTTTTGTTCCTCGGATGATGTTGATGAGTTATATAAAAGAAATATATGCCTTAAAGGAAAGAAAGTTTATTTTTACGGTTTATGTTAAAATACAATACTTCAACTACGTAGATTGTGGAGCAAACAAGCTTCACTACTACACATACCGCTTTTGACGACGCACATACGAAGACAGTTATGTCAAAACCGTCTTCTTATGCTAGGCGGTGGCATTAATCGTAAATATAACGTTAAAAACAAAGACGGTTCTAACGTAAACCGTCGTCATATGCTCTGTAATAAAGAAATCGGTGACATTTTTGTAATAATGTTGAACTTAAAGAATACGGTTATGGAAAACCGTCTTTGTATTTGCCATTAACAAAAATACAAATTTCATTCTGAAACACATTGGAATCCCGTGCCCTAGCCCTTGCTCTTGTTGAGAAGAACTACCCGCATCTTGTGCCGTTGACGTCGCTGCCACCTGCTACAGCTGTGCATGTTGGTGTCTTGTTCCTCCGTCACCGCACCGCACTCCCGCCAAGCTCAAGCTGTGGTGTCTTCTTCCTCTGTCTCCGGCGACTCAGAAGCCAAACGCAGACCACCAAGCACTGCCACGACAAACCACACCAACCACGACCAGGTACGCCTTGTCGCTTTGGGGTTTCTCTAGTTCCACAAATTTGTAACATCATTTAACAGAACATTAGGGATTTAATTTATGAAACCTAATTAAAAAATGCTTGGTTCTGTTCCATTAATATTGAGCTATTCCTTAGAATCTTTGAGTGGTTTGGAAAATATTTTTCCTATATGTACTAGAATGCACAATGAAATATATAAAAGTAGTTATTCCTTTGAAAAACATCTTATATGTCCTAATAAGTCTCTACAATGATGCCCATATGGATTACCAAGTATAGACAACGTTCTAAGGGTGATTTCAAACTTAGGAAACATTCCTTGATTAGAAATTGTTGGTTTCTGGCCATCATGACAGCAACTTGTTGATATCCAATCAGAAAAAAAAAAAATCAGAAGCTCAAATTGAATTGTCAAACCGCAAAGTTAATCATATGATCACATTTTTTTCACCATAAAAAAAATGACACAAAGCATAGTAATAAACCTAGACATGCTTGGCATTAAAATGAAAGGGGCTTGTCCACCTATGTTTCCTTCTAGTGCCTTATTTGGTTAGGCCAAATTATGCAAGGGGCTGATGATTAATTTGTTTTGAATGATGACTTAGGCTCTAAAAGTTTCTATAAAGTCCCTATCAATCAATACCAACGGTCAACTTTTATATAGGTAAATACCATCTAATTAGCAATGTGCCTCATGTTTTGTTTGTTCCATGTAATAAATAATTTACTCAAAAGAGTATATATGATTGCAAATTTATCTCAACCCAAACTCAAATACAAGTGGATGATTTTGGGGGTAATCTAATATGATTGTACATGGTAAATCAGAAGTTTCGTGTCTTATGTCAAATCCCTGAATAAGAATTGTGCAGAAGTTAGTTCAATATGTATAAACTAAATAAGATGTGACAGATGATAGTTTACTTAGATATCAAATAATTCATGTATATGCATGAGCTTGTTAGTTAAGGTAAGACTTGAATCATATTCCTCTACTGCTGCACATCTGAGGTTTCTACAAATCACAACCAAATCTGTTTCCATTATTTTGAAAAAGAATTTTCATATTTCTGAGGATATTATCATTGTCAATAGTTAAAGCAACAAAGAATAGAATAGTCATCCCGCTCCTTGATGTTTTCTTGTAGCAAGAGGATGGCACAAACATAACTGCAAACTCAGTTAGCCCAGGACCAATTGCCACCAATCTATTTGGTTTTCACAGTTTAATGGATGGTAGTTCCTTTCTTCTTTGGTGTTTTGAAATTTATTTAATAGCTAAATTTCATTTTATTGGTATTTATGGTGAAATCCATCCAATCACTCAACCTTGCTTTCAATGACTTCTCCAACTCTCAATTCTCATCTTTTTTTGGTGAGTTTGTGAACCTCACACACCTGAACTTGTCCTCTTCTCACTTTTTTGATGAAATCCCTTCCCAAATCTCACAGTTTTTGAAATTAGAATCACTTGATCTCTCTTTTAATTACTAGTTAAAGTGGGAAGAAAGCACTTGGATGAAAATAGATATGTCTTCAATTTCAATAGGGATAAGGCCACTCAATTTGTCTTCCTCTTTGGTTACTCTTAGTCTTGTAGGAACTGGAGTAAGGGGAAGCTTGACAGATGACATCCTTTGTTTACCAAATCTTCAACTCCTACACCTGTT
>PYAF01000680.1:60745-85006 GCA_007407185.1 Glycine tomentella | reverse complement strand
TTGTTTAAATTTCCTGTTTAATCAATACAATCATTCAACAACTTTTGCGTGTTCTTCTTTTTCTTGTTCAATCATAATCTTTATAATTATTGCGAAATCTTTCCAATCCCTGTGGAGACGATACTTTACTTACACTTTTATTACTTGTTAACGATCGGTGCACTTGCCGCATATACATTAGCATAAATCGCACAACACTATGCTTGCATGAAATACTTGAATTCTGAAATTTTGGTAGAGGTAAGGACCTTAAATCTGGGAATTGCTTGCTATGCATATCCATGGAGGATGATGAATTTTTGTGATTCTTGATCTTATTGTGTCATTTCGTGATATGCCTGAATTTAAATTTGGGAATCATAGGCATCCTGCGAAATTCTGAGCAGTTTGATTTCCCAAATGCTTGTACACATACTTGCTGTGTTAACGACTGTGCTGTTATTTTGTTGAATAATATTCACTAATGCACAGTTTCCCCTGAATTGACTGTTGTTGTTTAATTTGAACCTAGAACCAATGAAAAGACCAAATCTGGGAATTCAGCCCACTGCATCCTTTGTGTATATGGGTTTTGTTTTGAGTTTCAGGGTCCACAAATTGAGAAGATAGCCAGCAAAGTGTTGCTGCATCCTGCAGCAAAATGACAACATCAGGACCATTTAAATTTATTCTATTGTTTTTATTTCTAATTTTCAGTATGTTTTTTTTTAGTTTAGCTGTTTTGTTGTTTAGTTGTTTTAAATAAGTTCTGTTTGGACTAATGATCATTCTGGTTGTGATTCTCAAATAATGCATACATGATTGAGTAATTAGCAACACATAATCCTTTTCAATTATTGCTGGGGACAGCAATTTCCTAAATCTGGGAATGGGTGCATGTGCATTATTTGAGGAATCACATTCAAGAAAACAAAGGATGTCCAACAGAAAATTTTTGTTTTAGTTATTATTTTAAATTTTTAGCTGAATATTTCAATAAAAGTTGGCAGCCCATCAGATTTTTCAGAATTAAAAGTGAATGGACACAGTGATAGATAAATTTCTCTGAGGAAAGCTTGTGTGAAATGAAATATAGCATGAATTGCATGATACATGAATGGAATTTTATTGTTGGTATGTGATATGCATGTTGAAGTTGAAATGTTGCTTGAAATGAAGTCAGCAGTGATTGACTTGAGTTTAGCACCTGTGAGATTGTGAGCCAAACAGTAATTATTTTTCTTTCTGAGAGACTCCATTTTCATAGTATTCTAGAACTTGAATTGTTTCTCTGGATGCAGGTGTGACTTGACATGATTAAGGCAATTTCTTTTTCTGAAAACCAGGGCCAAATTGACTTACCTTCAATTATTTTTCCATTTGTACCTATTTTTGAGCTTTAGCCTTTCAATTCTGCTACCCAAATCAGAGCCATATCCATTGACCAACCTCCCTGAGGCTAGAGAAGGTGTAATCTAAGTCAACGACAACAGAAACACAGGGAAGTGTCCATCAAGGCATGAAGGAAAACAAGTTGAATTCAATTGGTATGGAAGAACAAGAATAAACAAGCACAGGCCCCAGTTGAAAAATAATAAGCCTGAGATTATCAAGTTGAAAGTCTGAAAGTTGTTGTATTTTGAAAGAAAAGAAAAAGAATCAAAAAGAAAGTTAGTTGTTTTATTTTATTTACTCTAAAGAATAAAATTGTTGAATAAAGTACTAGGTTTTGAACAAGGAACATGGAAAACCACAGGATTGGACTTAAAGGACTGGATCTAGCCTCATATTAGCTACTTTTCCAAAGATTGTTCTACCCTTAGCCCAGCCAAGTTACAAGCCTAAAAGACCTTTTGATCAAATTGTACTTGCATCTGTTGAGAATATTTTCAAGCTTATGGTAGTGCTGTGACCATGTTGAGTGAGAGATTGATCAGCCTGATACACTTGAGTGCATGAGTGAATAAATACATTTCTATGAGGAATACTCAAGTTACTCTCACTAATTGACAGATTTGAAAGTACCATAGAAGCTTTGATGTAACTTGATTATACTCAGCATGATAATTCTAGGATTGTGAATTGTGGTTCAGTTTGATTGTTGATCCTTGCTCTTATCTTAGAGTTCTGTCTGTTGCTGAGGACAACAACTAATAAATTTGGGAATTGTTTGATGTGTTGCAAACACATCTTAGTTTTAGGCTAGTTTTAGGTTATAATTTAGATAAATAAGTTAGGAATTAGAATAAAATTAGTTAGTTTATTATTATATTTAATTTAATCTCATTTTATCATCATTTGTGCATTTTAGGGCTTAAAAGAGGAGAATCAAGGCAAAAGATGAAGAAAAGCAAATCTGAAGTCCCGCGCGAATCGCGCCGAATGCCAAAATCAAAGTCCAAGCTCGAAGACCCCACGCGGTTAGCGTGGGAACCAAGCCACCAACGCCACCTAGTCAAAGCTCCCGTGCGATCCGCGCCACAAGGCCTGGAAGCAGTTATGATTCGTCCAACCCGCGCGATTAGCGCGGGATCCTGCGCGATCAGCGCCATAGAATCGTTGTTTCCTTATTTAACAAGATATGATTCGAAATTGGCACAGAAAACAGGCTTTGTTACTCTAGTTAAACCATTTTATAAATACAAGGCCTCTGGGATTGAAGAAAGGGGATCTAGCAATCATCCACACACCTTTCCACACTTCCATATATCATTCTAAACCCTTGGAAGTCAAGAATTAAGGCCAAGTCACTGCAAAATGTTTTATCTGACAGCTTTTGGTTTCTTGAAGCCTATGGCAGGCTAAATTTGTATTGTGGGAAGGCCATGAACTGATGTAACTCCTCTGTAACCTAACTGGTATTTAATGAGATTCTCGATTGTTTTATTTTGCTCTGTTCTTATTGTTTATTCTTACTTGGAATTGACCATTCTGTTTAAGTATTGAGGGTTAGGATTCGCAATGGGGACGTTGGGATTCTAATTTCTGACCTTAGTAAAATAACAGTTGTTCATTACCTAGGGATAGGGATGCATGGCTGCGGAATCTTATAATATAGTCTTTTACATGCTTAACTTGATAGAATTCACCAAGGGATTGGATTTTTGATTCAGGTTAAAGGGTTAATTCACTAAGGGATTAGGGATTAACTAAAGTAGGAAAGATTTATTCTCTGAACAATTGGAATATCAAACCTTATGATATAGTCTTTCATAAGCTTGATAGGAATTACTAAGGAATTAGGATTGCTGTCAAAGGGCTAAATTACTAAGGAATTAGGATTTGCCAATTTAGGAAAGAAGTATCATTGTGTGATCAAACTTGAGAAACCAGTTAAGTGAAAGAGGTAGGAATCAAAGGGGATTGTGCCTGACCACAATTGTTTCTTCCATTGGTAACACCTTTATTATTTTATTATTAATTTAATTTCTGTTTTATTTCAATATTCAACATATAACAACAATTCTCCAAAAATATTTGCTGTTTTTACTTCCTATCACATTGAATTAATATTACTATGAATTTCACCCCAATCCCTGTGGAGAACAATACGCACTTACCTATTTTATTACTTAGAACGATCGGTGCACTTGCCGTAGTGTGCGATTTTCGCTAACATCTGCCTTGGAAACCTAGTTCGACCCTTGTTTTGACTGCATTTATGAAAGCACCAAACTTTTAGAGTCCGGCTGCGATTCCATTGTTAAATCGCTACTTGGGTCTAGTCGTCATAACCCAGTCTTTGTCCCTAAGTCGAGTCTCACCAAGCCAAGTAACACCATTTTTGTACCGAGTAGTCCTCTTGCTACTACCAAGAATATTGATGGATCTAAAGACATCGTCCTTATCTCAGATGATTCCTCTAGTCCAGCAACGTCTCCTCCCAACCAAAACTACTTTTCTTTAGGTATGTCACTGTTTTACTGATTTTTATTTCTTTGACGTAGGTATTTATGGACTTGTCTTCAAAACAAGTTGCCGAGTCCCAATATGCTGAATCGCATTCTGGTTCCCCTTCTCCTGTCATGACTTGTAAGTTCCCATGGGTAACTCATGAAGTACTGCATACGTTGTTTGATCTGGATTCGGAGGACGTTGCCACACTCCCTGTCGGGAATCGGGAAAATTTTAGCGTGCGCCCCCCTGATAAGGACGAGCCTATTTGTTCTTTGAGGGAGGGGAATAACCCTTATTTTTTATTTTTCTACAAGGATTTTATAACCCGAATAGGGATCCGATTTCCCTTATCTGAGTTTCAAATGAATATGTTAAATCACCTTCATTTGGCTCCCTCACAACTTCACCGAATAGCTGGGGTTTCATAAAAGATTTTGAACATTTTTGTGAACACTTAGAAATCCCCAGTACTGTTCCTCTTTTCTTTTATTATTTTACTGTCCAAACTGGTTGGACGGGTAGGGAACCCCAAATAGGAAAGGATGGACATCCATCCGGGGTCATACTGAGCGTAAACTCTTTCATGTATATACATATTCCTTTAAAAACTTTAAAAATAAGTATTTCAAAGTTGTTGTCAAACCCGGCAAACAACCTTTTTTATTTGCTCTGCTGATTCCAGGGATGTAGAGTGGAAATTTCCACTCTATTGGTCCCATACCCACCATGAGTTTCCTCCTTCCACCTACCGTTTCGAGGAAACAAATTTGTCAGATTCTGATGCTTTCTCGGTTGCCCGGATAGCTACTTATAAGGAAGCTCATGGCCATCCCAGCATTGCTTCTTTTATTCGCAAATATTGATCCGGGTTTCCTACACAATTGAGTATGATTATGTCCATCGTTATTTGTTTGTATATGACTTTGCTTGTTTTAATTATTCCTTTCCTTTTATTTTGCAGTTGCCAACATGGGAAAACAACCAGCATCCTCCTCAACTTCGGCTTCCGGTCCGGGAAAGCAAACCCTGGCTTCTGGTCCTGGAAAGCAAACTCCCCCCACTTTAACTTCTGGCCACCCGATCACATCGAAGCAGCCCCGGCTACCTCAACCCCCTCCTTTCCTCATCGTTTTGGACCCCAAGAAAGGTGCCGCAACCACTGGTCCTGGGTCAAAGAAGCGAAAGCTTTCTGAGGCCCACAAGGAAAAGGCTCTGGTTGCTCCAATGCTGCTCCAATAGTCGTATCACCGCAGGCTCCTACTGCTCAAACGGCTACTACTCCAACAAGCGTCTCACCCTGGGATCCTGTTGTTCCACCAGCTCCGGATTCCTCTTCTTCCGTTGCAACCGGGTTATTACCCGGATCCCTTTGGGAGAAGTGTATTTTTGAAGAGCTCTTCCACGTGGTTGGAGTGCCCAAGCACTTCGTGGATTCGGTTCCTTTCTTGGATGCTAAAATACAAGAACTTGGCCTCACAGAGCTGAGTGCCATGAAATGCTCATCCCTGGTTCAAAGTTTGGCGACTTTGAAGACCAGGTATATTAAAACATTTAATGAGCTTCAAGCTTCATGAGAGGAAACCAAGAAGACTCATAAGGAACTACTTGTGGCTCAGAACATGGCTGCGAATAAGCTTCAAGCATTCCGGAAGGAAACCAAAAAGGTCCATGATGAACTACTTGTGGTTCAGAACACAACTGCTAAGGCATAGTTTGACGCGGCTTCTCTATGGAAATTGAATTTCGTCACCACGAAAAATTTTAAGGATTTGAACATGTTGTATGACAAATTAGAGAAGAAGCATAAGAAGACTTAGACTGAGCTAGAGTATACCAAGACTGATGCTGGTAATTTAAGAACTCAGCTGTCAATAACCGTGGAGGGGTCCTTCAACAATACACTGGAGCAGATTCGCTATTTAAACTCGGGGTTGAGCTTAATACCACTGGTATGCACTTCAAAGGTTTTCGTTAGCAATGGCAAGTTGATCTCTCCCCCTTCTCCTCGCGAAGATTCGGTGACTCAAGTGGATGAAGGTCAAGTCCGTGAAGAGGAAGGAGTGATCCCTGCCAATGAAGCTGATGACCAAGCTCAATCCCAGGCAACTTGAGTGTTTGAAGGGCTGGGATGCCGGTTGTTCCTTGTAATCTTTTCTTTTTTTTTTGGGCCCTTGAGCCCCTTTTGAATTTGTATTAAACATTTCCGGGTTTGTTCCCGATTTCGTTTTTATCAACATTTTACGTAATTCTTTTTTATCTTCTTCTTACTTACTGCACATATTCGACCCTTTTTAGAGTTCCGATCACACACATGAATCCATACTATACTGGATTCTATTGAATGATTTGGCCAAAATCAAAAATATTTTGTGCAATTTGCATAAATATCCATCTGGTTTCAACGACCAGGCATCTTATTTTGCAAAGATTCCTTTTGTTTTATGTTTGCAACATGTTCTGGGTTATCATCCCTGAACTTAATCCCGACAAAGATTAGTTTGCTACATGTAGACGTTTGATTTTTCAACCAACTATGCCTACATTTCAACCTGATTAGGGTTTAAATAACATATTCCTCTTTGCCAAGATAATAACTTTGATGCATCATACATGCGAAAGATTTTATTATTTCCACACAACTTTTTACAACCCGGTCGTAATGACCGGTTTCCTTTGCTACCAATTTTTGTATATGCAAAATCATAATAAAGACAGAAATGTTTTATTTATGTGCAAACTTGCTATAAATGGCTCATGATCTCAATAAAGGAGAAACAACATTGTTGCCAAATTACAACTTAAGAATCCTAATTAAAGGAAACTTGTCAAAACCATGGCTTATTGATCCTAACAAAGGAAAAATATTATAATAAGCTAGGCTTTTTATAAAAAGGAATAAAAGAAATAAAAATTTAAATTTATAAAATTCTGTCGCAAAAGCCTTAAAGACGGATTTAGCGACAGAATTAGCAACGGAGTCTGGCGCCATGAGCGCCAGAGTGGCGCCAGGAGCGCCACAGATGCTGGAAATTGGCGCCAGGAGCGCCAAAGTGGCGCCAAGAGTGCGGGAATGTTGGCAGACCCAGTATTTAAGGCCATTTTCGCGTTT
The DNA here is from genome assembly GCA_007407185.1 of Glycine tomentella. NCBI lineage: Eukaryota > Viridiplantae > Streptophyta > Magnoliopsida > Fabales > Fabaceae > Glycine > Glycine tomentella. Next base: position 78,021 of record PYAF01000680.1, on the reverse strand, counting down.
TGAAGGGGAAAAACCCCTGTTCTTCTTCTTCCTCTGACCCAGGCAGCCATGGATGAGCTTGGGAGATCCACAATTTCATCACACCTCACCTAAACACCTCCTAATCATCAATAATCATGAATAAAACCTTATGTGAGCTAATTCCAGCCTGAAATTTGAGAGAAAACCCCATCCCTTGAGAACCTTGAGGAAAGCTAAGTTCAGAGAGGAAAGAAGGCAGCCCATGGAATGCTGAGGCTTGGAAAGGCAATCAATGGGCCTTCCTCAACAGCTTTGAGAGGGCGGGACACGAAGGTGTCAGCAGCTTGGAGCAACCATCTGAGTACTGAGCAGAAAGCACGGTCTTACCAGGTGCGGAGAGCAGAGGATAGAGCCCTGGTAAGGAGCCAGTAGAGCCAAGCATGGCAACTGCTTGGACTAGCATCTGTGAGCTTGGAGCTCCCTATGGTGTATGCATATTGAGGTAGTTTCTTTCTCCTGTCATATCGTTATAGATATGGTTGTTATCTGCCTGGTTTTATTGTTTGATTATCTGGATCAATAAGGGCTAGAAATAGTGAAATATATCATGTTTTTGTTTATGCACCATACATAATGTATCAAGAAATACGATTCTTGTATGCTTTCATGGCTTATTTTATGCTATTCTGATATTATAGTAATGTTAACACACTGGGTGCAGACGGGGTGTTACATTTTATGGTATCAGAGCGAGAATTCTTGATGGAAGCATTCTGTATGGTGATTTTGAGTTGTTCATTACTGTTGTGTGAATCTGTTTTGGTCATTGCATGTGTGGACACTAGGGGTGAGCCTGATCAACTCACTGGTTTAGTGTACATGTGCAATGTCATGACAAGATTTTGGAGCAACAGTAGGATGACGAAAGCCCAGATTGATCTAGTAAGGGTTGTATTAACAACCATGCAGCATGAGTAGGCTGCAAACAGGCAGATACAGGAGACTGTGCAGTGTGAGATAGTTGTAAACTAAGACATGTAGGAAGCCTTGATGAAGGCTAATCTTGAGTGACTTGGCGGAGGTGAGAACCTTAAGGAAAGATGGTTGATTGTTTTCTACACCTCCGACTCATGAGGACAAGAGTAATTGCCATCAGGTTGGGGATGACCACCTGATAAGGGACAGGTGTCCCGGACTGAGGCTGACAATGGGATGACAGCCGAGAGAAATGTTAGGAGTAGTGGATTACTACTCTCAGTGGCTGAGAGGTGATAGCCCGTGGAATACGAGACCAACTTCTAGATAGATGTTTCCCCAGAAATGCTAAAGGGAAAGCAGGCCAGGTGAGGGCCATGTTCGGGGATTGATGACCAGAGTTGGTCAAGCTTAAAGGAGTTGGGTTACTGATGTATGTTCAGATGGATTCTGCTGGATGCAAAAATGGTTGTAACTCAAGGACCAGAGGCGAACGCCCTGAGGTCAGTTTTACCTCCCAAGGGTGATACTTGGGAGAGAGGAGGGATCATTGAGAAGTGTGTCATTGGGCCACTGTTATGTTAATCCTGTGTCAGGCATGGTCCCTATGTTAGAAAAGGCCTATCAGTGGACGGTTGAGTTATAGCTACTATGTTGATTATGGTAGCACGAACTGTAGGTTGGAGTGGGGGCAACAATATCATAAAAAATACTTAATTAAAAAAACTAAAATATTGTATTGCAATTCGAAACGAAATATAGTTCGAGATCATTGTATTATTTTTGTACTATATTAATCTTAATTGGAACGAAATATTTCAAAATTGGATTTCGAATTATTAATTTCTATTTTCGTTTTTTCTTAGATTCGAATCCGAAAACAAAAGAGTTAAGTGAATTAAAAACCCAAGGGAGGTTCATGGCGTGATGCAGTGCAGGCCAAAAAGATAGTTAGAGCTCCTCACCTGATCAGAGATGCAAATCTGATCGATGCTATGATGAGAGAGTCTGGTGTGACTCTGGAGCTACTCACTATTTCAGTGAGAATTATACTGCACTGCGGTTAAGTCGGCTGGGGTTTAGGTTGCTTTCCTCTTGTGGAGGGTATCACTGCTCATAGATAGCATTGTGGAGTGGATATGTATTGTAGGGATGTGCAGTCTTGGTTTGATGGCAGGGCATCTGCACTTGAATTTTGCCGCCTAGTTATACCTACCCTGAGGACCATCCGGGATATGGATTGGTTGGGTAAAGATGGGATGAGGCTGGATTATTACAACCAGAGGATGGTTGAGAGTTCTGGTTGTGTTGCTTTGAGCTGTTGTGTATAGCAGTTATCAGCTTGTATGATAAGCTAACGGATGATCTATTGTAGATCATGGTGGTGAGCGAATTCCTAAAGGCAATTCTAGAAAAGATTACACCGCTACCACCTGAGTGAGAGATTGAGACGTCTGTGAGTTGATTTCCGAAGTGGAATTAGTGGAGTTCCATTGGAAATGTACCCACTAGGTGGATGATCTTTCCATGGAGTTGTCATAGGTATCCAAGTAAGCCCTAAGGGAATGTGCCTGGTGCAGACGATCTTCCTTAGGCATTGGATGAAATCTTGAAAGAATGTGCCCACTTAGTGGATGATTTTTTTTTCAGGCAACGTGGTATTGTGCCTTGAGAGAATGTACCCACCGGATGGATGATCTCTCTCAGGCGATGTGGTATGTCAGGCATGTTGTGAGATGTTGATTTCACTACTTGATGTCGGACGTCTCAGAATTGTTCCCAGACAGGGGGAAAGGACTAGTGGAATGCTAGGTTGGCACAGTATGATTATTGGCTACCAGAGATTTTGTAGTCGTGTGATATATGCAGTTAGGGTATCGGTGGGCCCCAGAGATCTAGAGGTGGTGATGTATTGGGAGAGACCCAAGGACATACATGAGATCTGGAGTTCTTTGAAAGAACAGATGATTATAACTCCAGTGCTGAATTCTTGACCCGAGTAAAGGTTAAAGGTCACTGTGATACTTCCAAGCGAGGGCTTGGATGAGTATTGTGGCAGGATGAAAAGATGTTGCCTAGACTTCAGGCAACTGAAGCCTCCTGATGAGTTTTATCCTACTCATGACCAAAGTTGCGCAGAGGAAGCGTGATGGGGAGTTACCACCTGTATGGTAACAGGTTAGTGGAGGCTATTAACCACAAGAGTTGCATGTACCTGCTGAGCAGATATTGCTGGGTATGAGATATAGACGAGGAATGAGATTCCTCAACGGATGATTAGAGTTGAATGTTGTGATAGATGTCTGCGCAGGAAGCATGTGAGTCTTACCTACATGACGATCTCAGACCCTGAGCTGAAGGTACAGTTAGTGATATGCACTAAACTGTGTCTAAGGGTGCTTGTGATCTTGATTTGAGAAAGATCAAGATTTGTAAGTTTGAGATAGAGGGTTTGGGAGACCAGAAACAGCAGAATGCTGTAAGTGTCATGATTGAGTAGCAAGAGGTCTCTCGAAAAGCCATGACTGGCATTGTCTTGGCCGAGGCTCATAAAGGCCAGTTTAGTATTCATCCAGGTGCCACCGAGATATACCAGAATCTAAAGAGATGTTTATGGTGGCTAGAGATGAAGAGAGAGACATAGCCGAACAGGTGACTAAGTGTCTGGTGCGTCAGAAGGTAAGATTGAGCATCAGAGATGTTTGATCAGATACAACCATTACAGTTCCCAGAGTGGAAATGAGACAACATTCCCACGGCATATAGTAGGGACTGCTTAGAACCCAGACTGAATGTGATTTCATCTGGGTGATTATGAGACAACTGACTTATATTGCTTATCTCTTACCTGTGGGGTCTGACGGCACTATGGAGACATTGGTTCAGCTGTATGGTAAGATTATATGATGTCTTGGATAATATCATCTAAGATAGAGATCTGAAGTTCATCTTTAGGTCTTGGGTGTTCTTCAAAAGGTTATGGGACCCAGCTTGGGCTTAGCACAGCCTACCATCCTCAAAAGAATGGTCAGACAAGGAGGACCTTCCTCCAGAGTTTTGAGAATAGATTGAGGATCTGTGCTTTGGAGCAAAGTACCAGCTGGGTGGATACCTACCTCTGATAGAGTTATTATATGATGATAGATACCATGCTAGTTTGGGCATGATGGTACCTTAAACGCCATTGGATGGCCGAAGGTGCAAAAACTCCTGTATATTGGACTGAGGTAGATGAGAGGTAGTTTCTTGAACTTGAGATGGTTCAGGGGACTTTTGAACCGATCCCAATGATTAGCGACAATTTGATGGGTGCTCAGCATCGACCAAAGAACTGTTGGTAAGCATGTTTTGAATTTTACGGACAAAATTCTTAAAAAGGTGGGGAGAATATAATAACCTAGGCTTTTTATAAAAAGGAATAAAAGAAATAAAAATTTAAATTTATAAAATTCTGTCGCAAAATCCTTAAAGATGGATTTAGTGACAGAATTAGCGACGGAGTCTGGCGCCATGAGCGCCAGAGTGGCGCCAGGAGCGCCACAGATGCTGGAAATTGACGCCAGGAGCGCCAAAGTGGCGCCAAGAGCGCGGGAATGTCGGCAGACCCAGTATTTAAGGTCATTTTTGCGTTTTGAAGGGGAAAAACCCATGTTCTTCTTCTTCCTCTGACCCAGGCAGCCATGGATGAGCTTGGGAGATCCACAATTTCATCACACCTCACCTAAACACCTCCTAATCATCAATAATCATGAATAAAACCTTATGTGAGCTAATTCCATCCTGAAATTTGAGAGAAAACCCCATCCCTTGAGAACCTTGAGGAAAGCTAGTTCAAAGAGGAAAGAAGGCAGCCCATGGAATGCTGAGGCTTGGAAAGGCAATCAGTGGGCCTTTCTCAACAGCTTTGAGAGGGCGGGACACGAAGGTGCCAGCAGCTTGGAGCAACCATCTGAGGACTGAGGAGAAAGCACGGTCTTACCAGGTGCGTAGAGCAGAGGATAGAGCCCTGGTAAGGAGCCAGTAGAGCCAAGCATGGCAACTGCTTGGACTAGCATCTGTGAACTTGGAGCTCCCTGTGGTGTATGCATATTGAAGTAGTTTCTGTCTCCTGTCATATCGTTATAGATATGGTTGTTATCTGCCTAGTTTTATTGTTTGATTATCTGGATCAATAAGGGCTAGAAATAGTGAAATATATCATGTTTCTGTTTATGCACCATACATAATGTATCAAGAAATACGATTCTTGTATGCTTCCGCGGCTTATTTTATGCTATTCTGATATTATAGTAATGTTAACACACTGGGTGCACACGGGGTGTTACAAATATCAACATTACTCGCCGAAACCACGACTCATTGATCCTAACAAAGAAAAAATATTAACTTGGGATGAAACTTTGGAAACGAATCTAATTGTAATACACTTTCAGTTTATCCGCGTTCTAGGTTCGTTTAATTGCCGTCCCCTTCAGGGTTTCCAACATCTAACTTCCCTTGTCGAGTTTCTTTATAACACGGTAAGGTATGTCCCAGTTGGCCGCTAACTTTCCATCTCTGGCCTTTTTATTTCCAATATCTGCTCGTCGGAGTACTAGATCATCCTTGTCGAGGTCCGGGGCTTCACTTTCTTGTTATATTTGACAGCTGAAGTTGCTTTGCCGCTAGATCCCGGCAATGTGACATAACGCGGATTTTGTCAACCAAATCCAACTCTAAAGCCAGAGCTTCATCGTTCTTTTCTTCTTCCTGAAGAACGTTTTTTCTCCTCCACGATGGTTGACCAATCTCAATTGGAATCATTGCCTCACAACCGAACGTCAATCTAAATGGTGTTTCTTTGGTGGATGTCTAAACAGTGGTCCTATACCCCCAGTGAATGTAATACAGTTGCTTGACCTAGCTGGAATCGGCATCTTGCATACGCTTCCTTAACCCATCTACAATCACTTTATTTGCAGCCTTAGCTTGCCCGTTTGGTTGTGGATGTTCTACAGAATCGAAGTAGTGCTTGATCTAGAATCCGACCATCATCTCTTGGAACCTCTTATCAATAATCTGAGTTCCATTATCTGTCACTATCTCTCCCAAGGATGCCAAACCTGGAGATGATGTTTCTTTCAAAGAACCTTTGCACCCAGGCTGAAGTTATGGTGTTGACAGGTTTCGCTTCTATCCACTTAGTGAAATCATCCACTGTAATTATCAGCCATTTTAGCTGTCCTTTCGCTGCCTTGAATGGTCCCAACAAATCCATTCCCCACTTAAAAAGGGGCCATGGAGTCGAGATAGGCTTCAACTCGACAGGCAGGGACCATATTATCTTGGCATGCTTCTAGCAACTTTCACATTTTCTAACATGACTCTTTGAATCAGCTTCCATAGTTGGCCAATAGTAACCTGCTCGAAGGGCTTTCCTTGCTAATGCTCTGGCCCCCATGTGTTGGCCATTAATTCCTTCATGTATTTCGGTCAGTGCATACTTTACCCTATTCGGGTTTAGACAAACCATCATCGGGGTATGTAACCCTTTACAATACAAGTTGTCCTCCACAATTGTGTACATAACAGCATCACACACCAATTTCTTGGCTTCTAGAGCATCATCAGGCAGGTAAGGATGATAAGGATGGACCGCCCTTGCTATCCTTGACTGCGTTGTAGTAACAATGCCATGATTCTTTCTGGTCCTCGCAAATTGTAACCACTTTGATTTTGTTCCCCACGAATCTTATCTTCTGATGTTTAGTAGAGACCAGCATATCCCACTTATGAATAGTTGGCCTCCCTAATATAACGTTATACTACGAGGTAAAGTCGGCAACAATAAACTTGACTTGTTCTAATTTAAATGCCTCCTTAGTGCCTAGCATCATCCTGATCTCAATGTAACCTTTGGGGTTAGTGTTTTCCCCATTGAACGCTGTTAACATTGTTTTCCATGGCTTCAACCCAACTTCGTTAAGATTCATTTTCTTAAATGCACTCCAAAGAATTATATTCGCACAGGTGCCATTATCTACAAATATCCTTTTAACCCATCAATTAACCAGTGTTCCAGTAATTATCAAGCCATCTTCATGATCCAACACTACATCTCTCATATCCTCCTCCGTGAAGTAAAGTAGATGGGGGCTCTGTCTTGTTAATTTTTTCTTTGAACATAGGTTGTTCTCTCACTGAAAGAACCTTTTTCAGATACTTCCTTCTCTGGCTGGCGATATCTCCTCCTCCCAAAGCTCCACAGATGACATTACAATCGAACTCGGGTTCTGGAAATTCATCCCCATCATTATTTTGCTTTTTTCTTTTTTCTTCTTTATCATTCTGGTTTGGCCAGTCTACCTTTTTCATCTCAGTTGAAGCTACTTCTCGCCAGATTTGTGACCCGGATGCGTTTAACGGGGTGTACTTTGCATATTTGGCCTCATACTTTCCAGGCCTGAACTTGGTATCCGAGTTTCTTCCTTGGTTGTGACCCCCTTGCTGCTCCTTGCCCCTTAGAGATGGGCTTCTTCTTTTGGGACTTCTTCTTTCTTTCACTTTGCCAACCGCATTGGCAATCTTTATTTGTTCTAGCTCTAAGTACTTTTTTGATCGAGCCCTAAACTCCATAAGGGATTTCACTAGATCTTTGTAGATTGACTTTACCAGCCGGGATAACCCATCCAACCTGACAGCGATGAGGTGCACATGCACTTTTTCTTCCAACCCTTGCAATTGCAAGGCAACTTCCTTGAAATGGTCTAGGTAACTATGGAGCATCTCACCAGGTTGTTGTCTTATCTTTCTAAGTGCGAATTCGGACTTGGGTTGTTTCTTACTAGTGGCAAAGTTCAACAAAAAATTCTGCTCGAAATCTTCAAAATTGCGGATTGATTGCGGTGTTAGTGTATGAAACCAAGTTTGCGCAGCCCCAGATAAAGTTGTAGCGAAAATCTGGGAAATAATGGGCTTATCAATTCCCCTTACACACATTTGCATGTCAAACTCATCAATGTGCACTTGTGGGTCTTGGCTTCCATCATACTTTATGAAGAAAGCTCCATTGAAGTCTTCCAGGTATGGAGCGTTGACAATTTCACCAGTGAAGGGATGTTGTTATGTTGCCCCTTACTGTATTTCCTAGTGTAAACTCCCCCGTCCATTCTTGGGCGAGGTGCAACTTCTCTGGCCAAGCCCACTACATCTCGGTCTTCCTCTACAATCAGGTTCTGAACCATCACTACAGATTCCTGAATGCCAAGGATCACAACTCAGACTTGGGCTGTCTGATTTGCTTCCACGGTAGCAGTTTGGGGTGGAACTACTGCTTGCATACGAGTCGCGTTTCCAATGCCGATTTAGACTGGGTTTGTATCTCGAGACTGGGCTGGACCTCCAGCATTCGCTCGAGATGAACCCCCAATCTCCATCCGATTGACTGGTGCTCCAAAATCAGCCCAAGCCACACTTGTGTTGCCTCTTTGGTCTGCCTACCGATTTTTCTGTCCTCGAATCTCATTATGAGTCGGGTTCTCCATGCTCCTGAAGCATTGCTCTATAAGCCAGATACACTGCTTTTCTTCACGCCTCAATGCGGCACTACGCTCCTCCATCTGTAGTTTTAGGTTTCTGATATCTTCCTGCCTTTGCAATGCGTACTTCCTTTCCATCTCATCCATCCGTTCCAAGATTGAATTGAGAATGTTGCTCATGAGACGTTCGTTGGGCTTTTGAACCATTTGAATTTGGTTCAAGCGGTGAGCATCTACCTGATTGGGTGGGATTGTCCATGTCGCTGGAGCAGGAGTGGAGGCTGCATCTGAAACCTCTTCGTTTATATGGACAACATCATATTCCACCGGTTGGGGTGGTGTTGTGTTCTGATCTGGAAGGAGTATTGGATTCACCTCCTCCAAAACAGGATTCGAAAGTAAGTCGCTCTTTACGCCCGCATCAGAGTGTGGGTGTGCAGTCTGATTGTTACTTCTCGTGTTTACCATCAGGAACGTGAGATTTGAAATTTAACATTCCCCGCAGACGGTGCTAATTGTTCTATTTTTATGAACAGGAATGTCTAGCCGAATAGCTAGCGATTAATCTTGGATCAATAACTCTCTTCTAGGTATATATGGAAGAAATACCCAGGACTAAGCAAATCACCGTGCACTTTGATACTGATGTGGCATTTAGCCAATGGGCATGATGTGTGTGCGTAGTGACAACATATAATAGAGTCGAGAGAGAATGAATATAACTGTGAGCATACCTCTTATTTATAAGGGTGTTACCTCTAGGTTAATTGATGTCATCTTGTGATTAGATAAGATATAATTTCTTGATTAGATAAGATATACTCCCTGATTGTTGGGCTTAGGATATTTGTTTGTTAGGATCTTCTTCGATGGTCGTTCTGCATGTTGTTGAGATTTCCCCAATTATTGTTGAGATTCTGAGCTAATGGACCCTTAATGGGACATTTTAATAGGCAAATATATTGGGTCCATAACAATTACAAATTTTATCTTTTATGCTTTATTTCAATCAGTTAATTTAATTTTCTAATAAATTTAATGGCATGTTAGATTTTATAGGAATTTCAAATTGATTGTAAGCCTATATATAAACATTCTCATATAATGAATTCTAAAGACTTTTTTCCTTCAATTTTAATCTCTGCAAGTTTTAATATTTTTTTATTTTGCAAAAGATTTCCAACATTGATATCAAAGCTTGTTTCCTATGTGTTGGGAAGCAAATTTTCAATTAAGTGCTAAACTCATTGACCGAGGTTGATCGAGTGCAAATCCTACTGAATGATTTATTTTCTAGGTAGTTTGAAGTGCAAATGTCTACTTTAAGCAATTCTTCACCTCTCATTCCAATGTTTAATGGTAAAAATGATCACATTGGTGTTGTCAAAATGATTTTTTTAAGATCTTAAAATTTATGTAATGTTGTAATGTTTGATATTGAGAGAAAATCCTACCATTACTCAGATGAAAGCTTATGAAGATGAAAAGCTAAAGAAAGATAAGTCATAAATTGCTTGCATTCAAGGGTTGCAATATTCTAAAATCATTGATTTGGAAACACCTAAACAAGTGTGGGACAAGATCTAAGATAAATTTGAGGGCAATAATAGGGTAAAATCTATTAGGCTCCTCTCACTGACGAGAGAATTGAAATTGGTGAAGGCGAAGACAATGAGTATGTCAAGGAATATTCTAGCATATTAATAAATGTTGTGAATCAAATGTAGCTTCTTGCTAGAAGATCATTTACGAATCCAAAGGTTGTAGGAAAAAAAATCAGAATTTCAAGGCCTAAAAAGTTTGTGGCCAAGATCTATGCAATTGAAGAGTCTTGTGATTTATTACAAACTCTTACAATTATAGAGTTAACTAGAAAGCTTCATGCACAAGAGAAAATGGTGGTCTAAATGAGAAGTGGTGAAGTTATTGAAGTTTCCTTTTGAACGAAACACAATGAAGGCATTTTGAAAACCCATAGTCTTTCAATAACAACAAAAGGAGAGTTCAAGAGTTTATAAAACAAGAAAAGTTTTCCTCTTCTTCTCATTGCCATAGAGCCAACCATGTTGAAGAAGATTATTGGTACAAAGATAAACATCATTATCACCATAATCTTTACAATCTTAGTCACGATGAAAAATATTGTAGATTGAAGTAAAACTAGTCTAAGCAGTAATTAGCAAAATATGAAAAAAAAATTATTGAAGAAGATAACATTTATGATGAGCAATTATTTATGGCATGGCAAGAACTCAGGCCACATGGGTGAAATACTTGGTTCATTGATAGTGGTTGCACTAGCCACATAACTTGCCTTTCAATTTTTTTATCATTTTAAAATCAACTCAACCAAAAGTCTAACAAGTGGTAAAATTGTGCAGGCGAAAGGAAAAAACAAAGATTATTTAAAAAAAATATTATTATTTTTATCATTAATGAACATGAAGCTCACATGACAAGAATCAAATGATTGAAAACATTTTTCATTTGAAGTTTGATTTAAATGAATGTCCTGATTCTACTACAAAAAATTATGAGAGTGATGATTAGCCTGAAAGATTTGGTCACATCAATTTAAAGTCACTAAAGTTCATGCAAAATGAATTTGACATGACAAATATCTAGTGTTTAAAGATTGGACAAGTTAAATTGAATTAGATGGCCATGATAACAGTGGTTTAGGCCAAGATATTGATGGACAACTTTCTAACATAATGACTAAAGTGCTTCCAAAATCAAGTATGGAATTGATGAATCTAAAGCCTGGCATTCCCATCTCAATTTCCAAGGAGGGGTGTTAGAGTTATGAGATTCTACATTATTTGAATTTTGAAGTTTGAATAAGATTTAGATTGAGTTTTTGTTATTGCCAAATGTTTTATCTATATATTATGTTTTGTTTCAGTTAATCAATTTAAATTTCAAATAAATTTGATTCAAATTAAATTTAGTAGGAATTTCAAATTGGTTGTAAGCTAATAAAAAACATTCTCATTTTATAAATTTAATGACTCTAATCTCACTATTTTATTTTCAAATTTCAATATTTTAATTCTATTTTACAAAAAGGTTTCCAACAAAAACTATTAATTGACTTTATAGTACAATAAATGTTCATTTACCTTAAGACGTCTTGCAAGTTCATTGGCATGTAAAATTTTAGCAAGCTTTGATTGTCCATATGCTCCGAGTTTCTGGTAAATGTAGACAAGGAAACAAACATAATGAACTATACAACAAAACCCCTTATCCTTTACAACACTTAGAAGTCATGTATGTTTGCTTAACTTTAATTAATGCAACATAGCAATGTGACATCTAATGATTGACAAATATTAGAGATGAATTGTCAATGGTAATAAAATTGAATTATCTAGCATGATTGTTCTTTTATTGTTATCCTATTTGTATTTGGGTTATTTCATACCTGGATTCATTAATTTTATCAAAAAGGATTCCTCCATGATAATTGTATTGATGAGCATAAGAGGAAACATTAATAATTCTTCCTTCTTTCTTGCTTTCATGTGTTATTTTCTTCATGGTATCCAACAACAAATTTGTTAAGAGAAAATAACCAGTAAAATTATGTATAAACAAAGAGAATAAAATCATTTCTTTATCTTTTCACCCTATTCTTTTAAAGAGACATTAGGAGAGTTATTTGATTTTTATATCTTCCAATTATATATGCTAAGATCATAAGGGTAGAAGGGCTACACTAAGATTTTATGTATAAATGATTTTTAATCCATTCCTAGGGGAAGGAGAGAGAGATTTCACATAAGATACCATACACTTTGGAAACTAAATTGCCATAATGTTTCATTTTTTTCCCTCTTGAATCTAATATTCTTGAGAGCTCAAAAAATTCATGCTACGGAACATTTAATAGTTCTTACATACCCATGTAATTTGTGGCAAATTGGAGTTCAATGTTGTCCTCAAACAGCTTGAAAGGGGTTGCAAAAATTCCTACATTGTTTCTTAAATTGCAACAAATAAACAAGAAAACATTAATTCTTCATTGTTTCCTTGATTAACGATCATAATTAATATGTATGTGTAAGGAAACTAATTGAAATGTATTAAACACAAACACATTATATTGCTAATTTTCCATAATACTAAGAGTTCTCACTTGATATGGTCCCTACATATGAAAATTATGACAATCACTACTACAAAATGGGTCTTCTACGTCGGTTGTAGAGCGCTTTCTAAAACAGTAGTACGATCGTCGTTGTATGGGATGTCGTTGAAAGTCATCATTTTCGAAGATGGATATATAACAATCGCCTTTGTAGGTTGAAGTTTCTAAGACGGTTATTACTAAAAACCGTCTTAGATTAATGTAATTTTTTTCATAAAAAAACTGATTTAAGACGGCTGGTAGAAAAATTGTCTTAGAATGTGAATTCTAAGACGGTTAAGTAGGAAAATCATGTTCAATTATATATATCCAATGCATTTGGTGTAAAAAAAGGTCACTACTGCTTATGAGTCATGAGCAGAAAAAAACATAATACTAATAATAGTAATAATATAGGTAAAACTATAAGCTGCAAGAATTAATTAATAGTTGTAATTTTCACTACTTACTTCTTTGAAGAAGAAATCTTAGTAGGGAACAAACTAAAAAATGTCTCAACCAACACACTTTGATCATGAGCAGAGAACATGCAAGAATAATCCATGAGAAATAAATTGAAGTCACACTTTGATGCATGTAATAATTTGAAGGAAGATGCAACGTGTGGTTAGGAGTCAAGACTTTATTGTGAATTTCTTTCTCTCAAATATTTTGTATTTGTTACAAGTTCATCTTACCAATCCCATTAATTCATTAAAGGGATACATGTCAAGTTCCCCTATAATTAGCATATACATACATAAGCTAATGCAAAAACTAATTTCATTTTTCCTTTTCTTTTTTCTAGAAGTGTTTATAAGAAAAAATTATACAAAGAGACCCTAAAAGGAAAATATAAGATATGTAGACTATAGAATATGCACACAAGTACTGTTGTAATAAATTAGTACTTTGGAGCTCATTTGACAAAACAAAGAATATTAAATAATTATACATTTGTATTTTGGAAATCATAATGCTATGCATAAGCACTAAATGGAATTAATTTTATCTTTTTTGGTCCTAGAACCCATCCTATCATGAAGATATAGCAAATAAAAAATAAGAGAAAAAAATATTGTGAAAATTGAAACAATATTGAACAAATAAAAATATCAAAAGCAGTTTTTTTAAACTGAAACAAACTCATCCAAATGATGTAAATTATGTGAGTTTCTTTTCAGTCACAATCAAGTCTTAAATGAACAACCAACAGTAAACATTATTACCTTGTGGAAATTGAGGTTGTCATTAAAAGGAACCATAATGCCAAGCTTGGTCTTATTCCTTAGCCAAGTGATGATGGTGTTTCGGCAAACCGGTAGCAAGATAATAGCCATGTTCAATTTAAGTGTTTCAGCTGCACCTTTGGCCATGGATACACAATGGCCCATCACCTCATATGCAGCTTTTCTCCTATACTGCACAAATTTGTAGGCATATAAATACAAGGATAATTACAAAACAACTACAACAATATACAATTACTTTGATTAACATATTTCTTAGAGATTCTTTACATAATCATATGAATATTGCAAATTTGTTGAATATTTTTTTTTATGAAAGATTTGCTTTAGTAATGTTTACAAATTTCAAAATTTTAAGAAGTCATAAACTATAGTTTAAAAAATGGTACACTTAGAGTAAAAAATTTTGGAACAATTAAATAATTCTTATAACTTCAATAATAAACATTTCATATATCATTGGTTTTATATTTTGATTACTTTAAAAATTATCAAAATGTTTTCTTTATAAATTGATATAGTTTTCTAACTTATTAATCATAATATATATATATATATATATATTTGGTTTAGGAATTTATATATTCTCCAAAATATATATAATATTTCAATTCAGATAATATATATTAAATTAAATTTCACAATTTTATAGGTAAAAAATTTAAGGAGGAAAAAGAGCTTCACGGTGATATATAAAACAACAAAAATGAAGCATCCTTGGATTATGATCCCTGTACAAATTCCAGAAATGATGCATCTTAGCTAAAATGCAATTCATGTCCATACCAAATCTCCTACAAAGGTTGTGATGTTTGAAAGTAACATACCAGTACTTGTTGGATCCTCTTTGAATGTGGCTTTTATATCCACTCTAAATAATTTACGAAAAAAAAATTATTACCATGTCTTTAGAGCAAAGACTTGAGAGAAGTTGAAGAAGAGCTCACAAATCTCTATACTTATCTATTTTAGCCTCACTAAGTAAGCTGCTTGAAAGACTTAGTCATACCTGAAAAATGAGCAAATGGAATTTGAGGGAGAAATTTTTAAAATAATGAAAAAGAGAAAGTGAATTAGCAATATCTATGGGATTTTAGAAAACAATAATATATTGACTTTATATAATATAATTTAAAAAATTATGTCGTTGGTATTGTGATCAAAGAGAAAGGCAACACAAAAGGGACAAAATGTAAATAAATATGGCTCTTCACATCCCTTATGCTTCATACTAACTGTTGAAGGTGAAATCATACGACTTCAGTCTCTTTCATAGTAATTTTTTAATAGAAAAGCATGCAGAGCAAGGTAATATATTATAATAAATGAAATAATAAAAGTTTTAAAAGAATACCCTTGTAATGTTGTAATGAAAGCGTAACCGAGGAAAGAGTTTTCAACATAGATGTTTCATTTTGTTGGTGGTTTGATTGCTGATGAAGCCTTAGACAAGGCACCTTAGAATCAATATATTGACAAAGATTCAAATGCTATGGAACTTGATCTGCAAAACCAAAATGACTAAAACACTTCACAATTTACCCAAATTTTCTCCTCTTTTGGTGATTTAGTCAAGACATAAACTTTTTCTTTTGGAAATGTATCTACTAAATTTGAAAGGAGGACCAATTGGTCTTCTAAGATCCAGAAACTTACACTTGGACCTTTTGAAAGATAAACATCTTCACTCCTACGTTGACTATTGGGATCTGTTTAATGAAAATAGCACAACTTATTACCAACAAAAACATAAATTTCAAACTCAAAATTGAAAAAAGTCATCCTTTATGTTAACATTCACATACCAATTACATTCAAAGTTATATGACTCTTTACACGTTAAAAATGTATTCATGCTAATACCTCATAAATAATTCTTATACATTGATTAAACAAAATGAAGTAAAAAGAATCAGTACAATCTCATGAGCATATAAAGCCTTACCAAGTGAAGCTTGGAATTTGGCATTTTTTCATCTCCCTTAAACTTTTTCGCACGAGCTGACACACACTCAACAACAAAGATCAACCAAAACAAACACATCAGTCTCCAAAAACTAGGAACAGTCCCTCATGTCTTCGTCTGTGACATTTAAAGCCAAATTTATATTACATTTCATACATTTAAAGCAAGATAAACACAACAGAGTACCTAAACACAACACAAACCAAAAATCCTGGAATCAAGAAATGTAAAACACAATTAATGAACACAATCATTTCGTAAGCATTAAATTAAACCTACCATATACCCAATTGCAAATTAAGCATGAGATTATAATTCTTATGCCCCTTGGATATAGACTGGCCTGGCTTCACCCTCCGATTCCCAGATACAAATCCTGGGAAAACTCTTAACACCACTCCCTCTAGCACTGTCAACGGAAGAATGCTTCCTCATTGTGACTGTGAGATTATTGCCGCTCCCAGGGTAAAAAGTACTGTTGAGCTGGTGCAGTTGAAGGTCCTTGTTCCAGAACCCAACATAGCACATCGGGCCAGGTGAAAACCCCTTGCCCCTTGGGAACCCCGTTCTCCCATTGGCCCTCGTAACGGTTCCTGTTAGCCTAAATGAGAGACCCACAGCCGCAAAAGACATCGTTCTTCCACTCTCCGTAGTACTTGTTCCCGTTCTTCCACATGTAGTGGCCCTTAGGGGAAAGCATTGAGCCTCCCTTTGAACACGAACCCGCGGTAGAGACCATTGTTGTTCCCTAGCAGGTTATCGATCCACCTCCACTCATGCCCCTCGGCAGCATGGCAGTCCCAGACCACAAGCTTCCCGATCCTCTTGGTGGAGAACCAAACCATGTCACCGACGTCGAAGACCTTGAAGAGAGAGGGTGTGGTTAATGGAGACAGGTTGGGTGATAGACAGTGGGAGAGGGAGAGCACCTTAAGGGGGGACTGTACTAGGGCACGAGAAGAGGTGATCACAATTTTGTGGGACGAGATGTTGACAACCACGATAACCACGATTTTACACAAAAACGGCGTCATTTTAGTTTTTTTTCAACATTTTAAAGATGGTCATACCCAAAACGTCTTTGAATACACCAGAACGAAGATGGCTAAACCAAAATCGTCGTCATTTTTAACCTTTTAAGATGGTTTCTCTATGATCGTCTTTGAAATGTTGATTTTAATTCAAAAATGCCACCGCACTCCCTTCTAAAACAGTTTCATGACAACCGACTTAAATTGACTGTCGTAAAATGCAGCTATTGTAGTAGTAAATGTAACCTCTATGTTCTTACATCAAAATGTTTAATGGAAGACCAGATGAAATGAACTCTAATGCAAATCTTCGAATGGATGTCATTGAACTAAGGTCTAACTCCATGACATCAACTTTAGCTTTGGGAATCTCCTTAAGTATTGTTTCTTTAACATCTATTGCAGCAACCATATTTCTCCACCCCCCCCCCCCCCCCCCCCCCC
>PYAF01000680.1:35210-53388 GCA_007407185.1 Glycine tomentella | reverse complement strand
ATGTTTTAACCGTTTAATTTGTGGATTGGGGATTGGATGAATAGTGACCAATTGATGATAGGGCTGGAATTAGGCTTAGGTTCTTTAGAAAAGTGTAGTCAGGAGGTTGTTCTGAGTAACATGGAACTTTGAAATTGAAATTGTGATGAAGTTTGAGTCTGGTTCTGGGAAGGAAGAAGGGTGTGTGAATGGAAGGTATTGTGGCCTGTGTTAGCTTAAGTACCTTTACAAAAGTTGTTCATAAGGCCAAATGAACGGTGAAAATATGTTGATATATCTGATTTGGCTGAGTTGGACAACTGTTGGATTTTTGGTATTTATAAAACTGTGAATTGAATTGTACAAAGTTTTAAAGGAACTCTGAGGCCTTAGTGAGACTGAGGCAGACCATTGAGGGTCAATGCAGGACCTAGTAGAAGTTGGGCTAAGATAAACCTTAAGTTAGAAGACTCTGAACTGTTTATGAGAGGAAGGGTGTTTCCTTCCATATAAACAGTTGAATACCATTTCTGATTGTTTATTTCATGCCTATTGTAGGGCGTGAGACGCATAGCACTGGTGGAGGGCACCACGAGACTAGGAAAGCTGTTTCTGAGCTACTACCAGGTAAGCTCAGTGTTCTTGGGGATTGTTTTCCCCTGTTGGTGTTCACTGCAACCACATTGGGTGTTTGTTTGTTATATCTTGTACACTTATGCTTTATGATGCTATGACACTGAATTATGTGTTTGATGTTGATGAAATATCTTAATGATATATGCTGGCAATTGAATGCTAGCCAAACCCTGAGATAGGGTGTTTATATTGGCTACATTGTGATGGTGTATGTTGCGTTGATTATGATGACAAGATTGAGTACACTAGTATAGTGTATGCTTGTATGAGTTCTGTATGAGATGATTGTGATGTGCTTGTATGAGATCTACTGGCCAGTAGTATGAGGTACTATGGACCCTTGGGAATGTTCCCACTCGGTGGTTGATCTCCCTTGGGATAATCCATAGGCGTCCATGTAAACCCTGAGTAGATGTTCCCACTCGGTGGATGATCCTATTCAGGTATTGGGCGGCAAGTCCTGAGTAGATGTACCCACTTGATGGATGATCCTATTCAGGCATAGATTGAGTGAATCCTGAGTAGATGTACCCACTTGGTGGATGATCCTATTCAGGTACTCAGATGAAAGTCCTGAGAGAATGTACCCACTCGGTGGACGATCTCTCTCAGACACTATGTATTGTTTGTATATGCTTATGTTGAGATGTTATGTGAACACAGCTTGTTCTTGTGGACCGTGAAGGCTGATTTCATGATGAGATTTTATATGATATGTTATCTGTATACATGTATATGTGTTGGAAAGTGAACTAGGGGGAGGGTAACCTCTGAGAACCCTGAGTTTACTGGGATGATTATCTCACCCCTGTTTGGGGCTCATGTTGTAGGAGCTGAGACCGAGGTCACTGAGAGATCCCAAGGCAAGAGGCCTGAGCTGGGATAGAGTGAAGATAACCCTAGGTTTAGATGACTGATCGAGCTTGCTAGCTCACTTTTGTTTATTTTGTTTGTATTTTGATGCCTAGGGCAATTGTATAGCTTTGGAAATGATGTACCTTGTGTATGACATAAATTCACCATATATGTATAAAAATGTATTTACAATGAATTCAGACTTCCTTATTTGTTTATTTCCATGCTTGCTACGTTACTCTGATATTGTATAATGTTAATACGCCGGGTGCACACGGGGTGTTACAGAACACAGAAGAAGGAGACCTCGCATTTATTAGATGACCGTGGTAGGAACCTGAAAGGGGGAGACCTCGCGTTTATTAGATGACCGAGGTAGGAATCCAGAAGGGGGAGACCTCGCGTTTATTATGTGACCGAGGTAGGAACCCGAAAGGGGAAGACCTCGCGTTTATTAGATGACCAAGCTAGGAACCCAGAAGGGAGAGACCTAGCGTTTATTAGATGACCGAGGTAGGAACTCGGAAGGGGGAGACCTCGCGTTTACTAAGTGACTGAGGTAGGAACCTGGAAGGGGGAGACCTCACGTTTATTAGGTGACCGAGGTAGGAACCTGGAAGGGGGAGACCTCGCGTTTATTAAGCCTTTAGTAAGGTGCAGATGCATGAACCCGGAAGAAAGGCAAACCTTATTTTAATAAGAAGCCGGGGTATGAACCCGGATGAAGGCAGACCTTGAACTGAACTTACATAAGGGTACCCAAGTCATGTATACCAAACTCGACAAGGAAAACTTAGTAGTATAATTTCTATTCGATAGTGCCAGAGTGGCATCAGAAGCCGATAGTACAAGAGTGGCATCAGAAGCGTGTAACACACGCGTAAGAGTCATACACACACACACACACACACACACACACATATATATGTATATATGGTCATTCCTACACGTTTCCTTACAAAAACACCATCGTCTTCTTCCTTTCTCTGTTTTCGCCATTCGTTAGAGAGAGAAACTTCGTCATCTCTTACCCTTGACCTAAACCATTTGCATGCAACTGGAAAGTGGAAAAGAATCACCCAATAGTTAGGTTCCGACCTCTGTTCCTTGTAAAAACCTCCAGACGGAGAGATGGCTTTCTCCAAGAGCCCACCAAGTTCCATTTTGAAGGGAAAGAAGGTTTTAAGGCGTTCCAGCTTGGGAAAAGCCGATCCTTAGCTTTCCTGGACGTTTTTCAGAAAGTGTGGTACGGAGGACGTTAGTGGTTGTAACCACGAGAGCGAGAGAGAGTTGGTGTAGCGTCGAAGCAGGTAAGCTCTCTGTTCTTGAGAGTTTTTCCATTTACTGTGTTCCACCATACTCGGAGAGAGTGTTGGTTATTGTATGTCATGATACATGTGGTATTAAAATAGTATGTTATGCTTTTACTAATAACATGTATAAGATGCATGTTGTGATGATATGTTGTATGAATGATGAGGTTCTCTAGCTAGTAGAATAGACTATGTATAGACTTCCCGAAGAGCCAAAGTCATGTGGAACAACTCTTCGTGGTCAATTAATATGAATAGAAAACTTGAGAGACTATGCCCTTAAGTGGATGATCTTCTCTTGAAAGAGCCATATACTTCGAAAAGTCCTGAGACCGTGCCCTTAAGTGATGATCTTTCTCAGGCAAGAATATATATTGAGAGATTGTGCCCTTAAGTGGATGATCCTTTCTCAATGATATATATATATATATATATATATATATATGCTATATTTGTGTTGCATTCCTGATGTTGGTAGCGCTCAACGGAATGGCAGCTGTGTTGCGACATATGTGTGATATATGATATAATATACCTATTTGATGCTATGTATCGTGGGAAGTGAACCAAGGGGAGGAGAAGCCTCCAAGAACCCTGAGTTTACTGAGATTGTATCTCACACCGGTTGAGGATCATGTTTTGCAGGTAATGAGCAAAGACTGAATGATGTACCCCGGGCCAAGGGGACTTGAGTAGGGGAGAAGAGCTCGGATAATACATCCCGCGCTAAGAGACCGGGTAGTGGCCGGGTTCTACTGGAACCTTAGATTTTATTTTGAGAGCATATTGACTCATTTTTTTTTATGTATTTGTGTTATGTACCGGATGGGAAAAACACAGACGATGTAAATATTATTATATATATTTTGAATCTTTTGTGCATGAGTTACGTGTTTACCATTCCTTATGCGAAGTTTCGTTGATGATGTAGGATAAAGTCGTTTTGTTAGTTGCTTCCGTATTAATTAATTAACCAATTCATTATCTTTAATTAATCACCACGCTTAATAACCATGATCAAATGTTAATAAACCATATTCATACGAGGTGTTACAGTTAAGGGTCAGTTCGCCAAATAAAACAAAAGGATGAAAAGATAGATAATTTCATGAAATAATTTTCCTTCTTTATATTCTCCTCTCAAATAAAAGACGAAAATCAATATTTCTATTCTTTCTTTCTTCTTTACTAGCGAAAATATAAACATTGTCACGTTTGTGTATCTGTATTTTTATTTCATTATTATCATATTTGTGTGTCTGTATCTTTATTTCGCTATCACCTTCATTGCTAAAGTTAATATATTTTATCATATATTATGTGTTGATGTATATGTTAATTTTATTATTTGTACTACTTATTCTTTTATTTGGTTAAATTTGATATATTATAACATTTTTCTTTTATTATACATTGATATTTTGTTTTAATATTTTTTCTAAATATTATGTGTGTACATTTTTTAACTTTTTATGTCTCTATTGCTTATGGTAATTATTCATTGTACTTAAGTGTAAATAATGATGAAAATAAGTTAACCTAAAAAAAGATGAAATAAATTAGGAATAGTAGACTTGTACATCAAATGAGGTAATTATTTTTATTATTCTTTTCAGTATTATTTCTCACAAACAAAGAGTAAAACTCTTCATTTACATACGCAACCAAACTCTCATGATATTCTTCACAACAGAATAATCCAAAAAAATTATAAAGAAAAGAAGATAAAATTTATGGGAAAAAAAAATCCTAAACTAACCCCATCAAACTAAATCAAACTAATGTGATATAACTATAAATGAGTGTTAAATAATTGAGCTCCACTTGAATAAAATTTGAATAAAATGCGAACATGTATTGGTTGCCGAGATTTTAATTTTATGTTTCACATATAAATTTTAAATCAAAACATATTAAGTTAATATTGAGTTTCATTTTTTTAAACTCAATTTTTTAAGCTTGTAAAATAATTAACTTTAAATTAAAACCAAAAAGTAATTTTTAATTAAAACATTAAAAAACACCAGCATGATACTACCATCACCATAACAATCACAAGGTTGTACTTAATGGCGATTCAAAGATTGGGGAACCAACCAGGAAACTTATAATACATACATCTAATAAATATATTAGTATCAAAATTCATACATAGTAATTATATTTATGTATTTTTCATAATGGTCTAAGAACATACAATAAAAAATAAAATATTTTATCAAAACAGGACAGGTAAACAATAGTTAAATGATATTATTTACATAATTAAACCCCTAAACAAAAATAATTACCTAAAATAACTATTAAATAAAACACCACCAAATACATAATTTAGCTATATTTATCTAAGAATAAATTGTGCATGTAATGACAGGAAAAATTATTTTTTATATTATTATCTAATTATAAATAATTGTGTAAGATAAATTTATTGACTTTTATAATTATAATCTTAAAAATTATACTAATGATAATTTTGTATTAGTCAATAATGTAAATTGTTCATAATGACTGTACATGCAAATTAATTATTTATTTAATTATGTCTGCTACAATGTTATAAAAATAATAACACGGAAATTTGGCAGATTTTATCAAACAAAATGTTATCCTTTTTGTTTTTTTGTAAAATATTTTTTTATTGATTTTAAATGAACAAATTCAGGACGTGGGACTTTATTTATTTTTCTTATGGGATATATGCTTGCAACATATAATGATATTGATCTCTTTCATATTAAATTATTTTGTATATATGTACAGAACTACTGGCTATATGTTTTTTAGGAACATTTATTTAATAATGTTTGCTAGTGGTATTAATACAGAGATTTTGCAACATTTATCAAATAAAATGTTACTTATTTTTGCTTCTTTTGTATATTTAATTTTGTATGTATAGAAAATATTCTTGGTGCTCACTAAAAGAAAGATGATATATATATATATATATATATATATATATATATATATATCAATGAACTTTTAAACTGTGTTAGAGAATATTTATTCTGACACTAAATATTGGAGATAAATGTTCCTTTTCCCCCTTCTTCCCCACTCTAATGGAATGAAGAGATGATATTGTTGTGAAACGATATATTTTACTCATTTCTAGCTTACGGACTAAACTAAAGAAAGAAAGAGAAATATAATATGGACAATTTAAATAACATTAATTTGTCTTATTTTATTGAGCTTGGAAATCATTGAGATCTGGCAGTGGAAACTGCAGGACATTGAAATTATGGTTGGCTGTGATGCAATCAACAACAATCAACGGATTAAGAAATAAGTACTTAAGAATATCAACCATTCAAATAAAAAATAACAAAAGAATATCAACTATTCATGACTACAACTGGAAGTCTGGAACAGAGTATTCTTTTAATGTCTCTAAAAATTAATCAACTTGGCTGTTGTATTTCATTCTATAACATTTTGACATGAATATAATCTGCAAAATTATAGTGTATGGGGTAATTATTGATTTTAAACAAATTTACTACAGCAAATAATAATAACAGAAAAAACTTCTTGAAATGGCATAATTCTGGAAAACTAAATCAAGATGCAGATTAATTAGACACCACCTTTGCAATTGATGCTTGAATGACAGTCATTAGCTATATGCATGTCTATAAATCACACCAAGAAAATTAAAATCTACACAATAATTTACACACGATGAGAAGATATACAATCATTAGATAGAGTAGGAGACGATGAAACACTTAGAGTAGAGTTTTCACATATAAGAAGATTCAGTTTTACCTCAAATGGATCAACTAGAATGTTTAGAGTTGATGGAAAGTTCCTAAGGGATCGCATGATCCAATAAGTGAACCTGTGAATCACATCGGAATCCAGGAATTGCATCCAAAGATTGCAGGTGTAAACATCTACAAGAATTAGATCAATGCGATCCCTTTGGAACTCTCCACCCACAATAAGGCACCACTACTGAGTACTCTTCCGCCACAAAACAACTTTAATTTCTTCATCAATTTCAGGACCAGATGATGAGCTTAATTGTGTTGTGTATGTGGTGGTCCAAAAAGTAGTTGTGAGTTGGTTTCTGATTTATAGAATAAGCAAAGAGAAAGAGTGGGGGCTATTGGTGCCTCAGTTATGTCACTGAAATTTGTTTCACTTCACATTCACTTGGTGTGACATGATGAAACGTGGATGAGTACGCAATGTGTGTGAAATTATTACTGAAGTAGCTAGCTTTCAGTAGTGTAGTATTTATTATGTGAACGTGAAATATTCTTATACTGCGCGCTTTATCTTGTCTCTTCAAAGTTGCGTTTAAATAGCAACATCTAGCACAAGTGCGCACACGTACGTCTATACTTTATTATTATAAATATACTTTCGATTTTAATTTAATCTTTTGGTTTATTGCGTGTGTAATCATGTGTATAATAGTCTAACATTAGTGTAGAATATTATTCTTTTGCAGAAAACCTTCTCAAGAAAACTTGTATTTAAGGCACGCATTGATTCAACAACTTTTGATTTGTTGGTGTATTCTTATGAGCCGTTGTGGAGGCATCAATCATGTCATCCAGCTGATTAAATACTAAAGGTCTATTCAGCTTATACTTCAACGAATAATGTTGTGATTTGAGAATAAAAACAAGAACATGTACACGGGTGTGGGCCCGGGTATAGTGTTTAATTTATTAAAGGAAATTAATAAAAAATATATTAATCTTGGGTTAAGCTAATTATTAATGTGTGCATCGGAAAACTTCATCCAACTAATTTTTTCTTTTTTTTTTTTTTTATATATGTATTATATGTATTTTGTATTTTTAACATGATTTCGTATTTGATAAGTTGTAGGTTCAAATATTCATTTATCTCTTTAGAATGAGATAAATATAAGTATTTTTATAAATTTTTTAAAAAAATTGAAAGACTTTTTTTTTTTTATCTTGAACTGAGATAGGTCTTCTTTAAATTTTATCTATAAAAAAACAATGATTTATAGAAAAATTAATGAAAAATATAAAAATACTATTAAGAATTTAGAAGTACGCATGAGAGAAAAGGGAAGTACCACTACTAGAAAAATGGGATTTAACATCGTCAAGTTAACATCTGTTATTGATAAAACCGATGTTAATGAAAACGTGATGACAAATACGTAATTAAAAAGACATGGTTAACATCGATTTTCTTAAAAACCTGGAAAATCGATGTTAACATCTCTGTGTTAACATCGGTTTTCTTCAATACCGATGTTAACAAGAATAGGTTAACATCGATTTTCCAAGTTTTTCAGAAAACCGATGTTAACGTGTTTTTGTTAACGTCGGTTTTCAGGTAAACTTGCAAAACCGATGTTAACATGAACACGTTAACATCGGTTTTCTAGGTTTTTAAGAAAACCGATGTTAATAGGAGATAGTTAACATCGGTTTTCTAATGAAAACCAATGTTATTTTTATTAAGAAAACTTGATCACCCTTGTCGCGCCTATCTCTCACTGTAAGTTTTAGCCTTCACGCTCGTTCTCTCAGCCTCGATGGTGGTTCACTCAACCTTCACTCTCAGTGTTCACGACACTTCCAAGGTGGTTCTGGTTGTTGGTGGTGTCGCTTACAACGCTTCCACTCTTGCCTCCCACAAGGTTAGCATTCCTTCTCTGGTTTATGTCCTATGATTCTTCTTTAAAGACTCAAAGATGAGGATGACTGATGTTGTTACATCAGGTATTGCTTCTCACTCTGGTGTCGCTTGTCACTCGTGCAGCTGCGACTTCTCATTCTCACTCTCTCAGCTCAGGTATTCTCTCTTTCTCTCTCTCGATAGGTGCCACACCAATATCTCCTCATATACAATAATGTTGTATCTTGTTCTTTCTTGTGTGGTCATTGATCCAGTGGGTGGCCCGTTATCTTGGTTATTGGAGGTTGGGGTGGGGTGTTGCTTGGTTTGGGTTGGAACCATGGTTGGGGTTGTAGTTCAGTAGGTGGATTCAGTTGGATAGGTGGAGGTGGATGATATTGTGTGTTTGGGTTGTAGGGTTGAGGATAAGGAGTTAATCTCCTTTTCTTCTTGGTGCAATGAAATACTCTCCCTTTCTTCTTTGGGTTGTAGGGTTGAGGGTTGAGGTAAATGAAATACTACAGATCATTTCTTTTTCATATAGGGGAGGCTTTACCTAGGTAGCTACCTCCCTTAGCCTTAGAGCCTACTATTTGAACATTTATCTATCCTTCTATAGTTTTATTTCATATTTATCATCCTTGAGTTGTAGGAACTTAATTCTTGGATTTGTATAAGTAACACTCTAACCCATTTATGTTCTTGAACACATGATGCTAATTTTTCTCTGAATCATGGTGTCCATCACCTCCAATGGTTTGTCAATGTACTAATATTTAAAGTACCAAACTGTATTGGGTACTCGTGGACTAGCTTCTTTATCCAGATTAATGGCCCCTTTTATATCCTGTTACAGTAGTTTGTGACATGGAACTTGGTGATTGAAATTATGTATAAAAGGTTGAATATATTGAATTGGCAGGTCTATATGTTGAAAGCTTGCTTTGATTTGAACAATTGTTTTTTTCTATAATAATCTGGTTTGTAAAAATTCAATACAGGGCATAAAATATTCTTGCTCAATTCACTATTTTATCAATAAAAACCGATAATTTGGCTAGAATAATATTAAGTATATACAAATATTGTTATAAGTTAAAACTGAAGTGCTGAAACTTCACAAATTATTTGCTAGATTGATTTTAAAGTTTGAACTCATATTCTTGGTTGGAAACATGTTAATTCAGAAGCAAGCACTTGGCTATTGGCTCATCCAAGAAGGTGGTGGGACTTGCACATCACATGTATATTTTTTTAACAAGGTCCTTTTAGTTTTAAAAGAGTTGTCTACAATTTGTAATCAATGTCTCTATTTAGAAACTTCAAAACTTATTATGTGGGGCAACTCTCCTTTTGGCAATTCACTATAGCTTGCTGGACTCAGACTGACTAGCACTGCTGACCCAATCATCATTGCCTGCCAATAAAGGGATGCCTTATCACTGATTTGCTAGCTGAATGAATGCATCTTTTTACTAGTTATGATTGATTTTGAAGGAGAACTTAGTAATTAAACTTCATAGGCAACTCAGGTTGTTCTAGAAATGGTATAATCCAGTGGAGCTATTAGCATATGCTTTAGAATTATGCTATGCCTATAGATACACTGGGAGTTGCTTATTCTCATTGGCTCGTCCATGTTGTCCCTGTTCTTCATTAATCTCTTTTGTTTTGTAGAAGGGGTCTGATAAAAGTACTCAATCAATGATCTTTAGCTTGGGACTTGATATGTGATATTTTTCTGTGTGACGAAGAGGTTGAATGTGATATTGACTGGATGTCACTTTTGTTGCCCACTAAGTGCTTGATAAAATGGCTAATCAATATATGTTGTTTGAATGTGGTTCTGGACGTATCTATTTTCATTCTTACAACATTACAACATTAAGTCTTGGTGTCATAATCTGATTCGTGCCCTTAATTGTATTATTTGGATTGGTGCATATCTAGGCTGAATGGTAGTTGCTTGGTGCATATCTAGAATAGATACTTAAGGTCTCATTACATTGTGTTCTATTTAACTTGCAGTTTCTCACTATTTGTTAAGCTCAATCACTCGGTATTAGAACCATATGATTTCAAGATCTTGTTTGGTGTCTGTTAGAACAGTGGGGAATGGGTAGTTAATTAGGATAGTTGGAATATTTGTGAATTGTTAGTTAAAGTGAGTTAGTGACCAATAAATAGGAGGACTGGAGGGAAGGGAATATGTTAAGATTTGTGATGTGTTATGTTCCATTCCAATCAAATAAGAAATACAATTATTTTATTTTCTCAGTGCCTTATACCTTCCTTTAAAAAAAGTAATTATTTTCTTAAAATATTAGTTTAGTTTATAAAACAACCCTCGAAGCTGTCACGAGTGAAAACTCAACATTTTTTAGTTGAGTTGGGCCAGTATAGTGGCATGAAATTTTGGCTCATTTTTATTATCAAGTGTTGATCTTCGTTTGTTACTTGATCATGAAAGATCCACTGTTCATTCAAGTAATTTATTAGCAAGTATATACATCCTCTAGGCATACTAATTAGCCCTATTGCAATTACTTTCTCCTTCAACCGAAAAAGAAGCATTACTGCATTAGTGTACTTATTTAATTGTATGATAACTATATCAGAATAGTTGAAAACCTGAGACTCCTTTCTCTCTCTCTATATATATATATATCAGAATTTTCTCCACATGAGAAAGTAGTTAATTAGGTGGCTGATGTCATAAAAAATAGAAACAAAGGTCAATTAGTGAAGCTTGATTGCTTATTATATTCATTACTTCCTATCCTTGTAATGGTGTATAGTATATTGATCCCATGCTATTCATACAACAGCAATCAGCTTCATAATTCTAAATGTACAATGAGGCTTTCACAATCATCCATCCCCTATTAGATTGGACAAAAGAAATATCTCACTACTAATTTTCCTTTCACAAATCATTAGCATTTTCAGCTATGCTGTGCAAGAACTTAAAAGTTTTAACTATTTTGGAGAAAATCAGCAAGCTCATCATTTGGTAGCATGCAGCTACCTTTTCTCGTGACTCAACATACATATGTACCTGATAATACATTTCAAAGATATAGAAGTCATATGTAAAATCTAATTGAAGATCTATAATTGAGCCAAAACTTCTCTATACAGATATTTAATGCTCTTATCAGTATGCTTCCCACAAGGAGATAAATTTTTCACTTCTTTGCAAGGTTAATCTTCAATTAGAGTAGGCATTGACAATTTTGAAGCATATCGAAGAAAATGTGTTAAATTGTGTCATGCTTTCATGTCAAACTTTTTTCACTTGTCTATAACACTAATGTGTTCCTGGTGACAAGTGATAGATATTGAAAGTTACTTTCTTCATTACCTAGTAAAACTCCATCTTCTCTCCTGCCATTGTACTATATAGCAAGGACAATCCACTGCCTTGGTAATTTAGGAAGGTAATAAGATACAGGCAGTTGATGATGATGGTTTATTTGCTCTTTGTACTAAAGCTAAATGATTGTTCATCAACTTACTAATTACATAAATTACTAAAACTTGGCCTTTCAAGATTCATGCCATAGGCAAGTAAAAAGATGTGAAATTGGTGTGGCATCTTGCACCATTCCAGTCACACTAGTGCGGAAAGGGTTAAAACTTTAGTATAACTGTCATTGAAATCAAAGTTAGTCCTTGCATTATGATATTAGTTACTGTACCTCTATTTGTTTTGGATCAAATGAGAGAACAACATCAGGTTTTTGGTGATTTTTTGTCAAAATACAGGAAATCAATACATGCTTAGAAGATACAAAATTGGGCAAGAGCCTAAATAAGCACAAATCAACAGAAAATTTAAGTTACAACCAAAGGCACAACCTGCTCATATTTTATTTTAAAGGATGCTGAAATAACTTTTGTATTGTATAAGAAAGACACACGGAACTAAGGCACAACCTGCTCATAATTTAAGTTACAATCAATACATGCTGCTCATATGAAAATTTATTGTATAATAAATTTTGCTTAATCTTGTCATGTTAATATAGTTCTTTGCCATGGAATTAGACGATTACATTTCAAATACAATATGAATATAATTTGGTTGTGACTTGTGAAGCTAGAGAGAGTTCATATGTGTATGAAAGAACTTTTGTAATCTGACACCACATGTATCATTTGTATGCAGTTGTCATTTGCCTCTTTGCATCATCATCACCAGATTCATTGTTGGAGATTGTCATTGACCATCCTCTCAGGTACTTACAAAAGTCTTTCATATTTTTTTTTTAGCTTCTATATGTAATGTGTGCTTTTGTAACTTGTTTTGTCCACATCCCTTTTAACCCTTACTTTATCTAAATCACTTGCATTCCATCAACATGATTTCTTTGCAAGAAGAACAACCAAGTGAGCATGCAACCCCAGTTACATCGCCACCATCAGTAGAACCCAAGCCACAGCCAGCCTCTACTCCTTCACCAAAGGTAAGCCTTGTGTTAAACTTAAATGTAAACCAATTAAATATAGAATGCAAGTGATAGTCATTGATTGGGACTTATTCATTATGAGAATGTTAAAGAGTGTAGGAGTACGTAAAAGGGTACATGAGTTTGAAGCGTGATAGGCATTGATAGGCTATGGTGTGTGCTCTTTTGTTTGTGTTGATTCAAACAAGGTTTTGTTAAAAATAAGGTATATAGTCTAATGTTATATGTTCATTGTAGGTAGTAGGAAAGCAAACCCTTTTCCCATTTACGTCATCGTCACGACCTTCATTGTTGGACATTTCACACCGATCATCATCACATGTATGAATATTTTGTATCTCAAGTATGCATGTTGCTTTTTCTATACAATTAATTTTCAGTATGAGTGAACCTTAGTTTAGATTAATCATTGTATTGATTCTTGAATTGTCTGTTTGGACAGTTTGGGAAGACTTGTATTTTTTTGTATATTCATATGTAAAGGTTGTGATTTTTTTCTTAAATTTGATGAAATTTCGGTATAATGCATTTCACTTTGTTCTCCGGGTGCATACTTGATTGTGATGGAACTCATGTCACCACTTTCATGTCGTGTACTCGGAGATCAAAGCGAAATGCTGCCAAAATTTCGTCAAATTTAAGATAAGGAAATCAACCTATACATATGAATATACTATAAAAATATGTCTTCCTAAATGGGATATGACCACACCTTGAATGAAAAAAGTGTGGTTTTCATGCATGGAATAACTTTGTGAGTATCACAAAGTTATTAAATAGATGGATCGAAGTTGGATGAATGCAAGTCGCATCACGGTTGATATAAGGAAGGCGTTGACCATTTCTTACAATTTTCCTCTGAAAGAAGTCGAGCGGATGGTAATGGAAAATATTTCTATCCCTGTATCAATTGTTTGAATGGGAGACGACAAGCGCTGGATGACATACGGGAGCATCTTCTGTGCGATAGGATTAAGAAGACATATACCACATGGATATGACATGGTGAATTGACAGACACGCAGCGGGTCTCGCAAATTGAACCACTTGATGTTGACATCGGAGATCGATTAAAGGATATGATTCGTGATCTGAGACATGAGTCTTTTCAGCAAGCACATGCCCCTATGTATGATACATTGGAAAGTGATTTGAAGAAGCCATTGTATCCGGGGTGCAAAGAGTCATTGACACTGTTGTCAGCAGTGTTAAATCTAGTTAATGTCAAGGCTAGATATGGGTGGAGTGACAAAAGCTTCAGTTCACTACTTGATGTAGTTTAGGACATGCTTCCAGATGAAAACACGTTGCCAAGAAGTTACTATCAGGCCAAGAAGATTCTTTGTCCAATGGGTATGGAGTATCACAAAATTCATGTCTGTCCTAATGATTGCATATTGTACAAAAATGAATTTCAAGAAATGCATAAATGCCCCAGGTGTGGGGTATCACGATACAAACTGAAGGTCGATGAGGACTGTAGCATTGATGAAAGCACACAGAAAGGCCCCCCCGTGAAGGTGTTGTGGTATCTTCCGATCATTCCAAGGTTTAAGCATTTGTTTGCTAATGAAGATGATGCAAAAGACCTTACATGGCATGCAGATTGTAACACCTCGTGTGCATCCGGCGTATTAACATTATACAATATCATAGTAACGCAGCATGCATGGAAATAAATAGTCAACATAATATACATACATACTTTTACATATATGGTGAATTACTGTCATATACAAGTATTTCAGTCTCCAGCTATGCAATTGCCTAGGCCTCAAAATACAGACAAAATAAACAAAATCTGAGCTCACAAGCTCAATCATCTAAGCCTAGGGTGATCTTCACACTATCCCAATGCAGGCCTCTTGCCTTGGGATCTCTCAGGGACCTCAGACTCTGCTCCTGCAACATGAGCCCCAAATAGGGGTGAGATAATCATCCCAGTAAACTCAAGGTTCTCAGAGGTTTCCCTCTCCCTGGTTCACTACCCAGCATAGCATGAATATATATATATATATATATATATGTATATCACATAACCGAATAACAATTACATCAAGTAATATGATCAGTAAGCAGTCATTACAACTAACAGAAATAAGCTACATACCACTGCAGCATTAATCAAACATATACAATCCACATATAGTGCCTGGATAGGATCATTCACTGAAGGGCACATCTATCCAGGGACTCATGCCTGAGTAGGATCATCTACTAAAAGACACATCTACTCAGGACTTGCCACCCAATACCTGAATAGGATCATCTACTTAAAGGCACATCTACTCAGGGTTTACATGGACGCCTATGGATTATCCCTGGAGAGATCATCCACTTAAGGGCACATTCCCTCATGGGTCCATAGTTCCTCATCCTACTGGCCAGTAGATTTTAAGCAATCACATCACAATCAGCACACAGCATAATCCATGCATTAATACACTACACTAGTGTAATCAACATCATCATAATAAGCATCATAACTTACACTATCTCAGTGTAATCATATCACACATCCTATCTCAGGGTTGAGCTAGCACTCATTTGGCAGCAAATATCAAACCATGTCATCAACATTCAACACATAGATAGTATCACACCATCATAATGCATAAGCATACAAAGTATATCAAGCAAGCACCCAAAGTGAGTGTAGTCAACACAAGCAGGGGAACAATCCCCAAGAACACTGAGCTTACCTGGTCGTAGCTCAGAATCAGCTCCCCTAGTCTCTGGGTGATCTCTACCAGCAGTAGGCACGTCACGCCCTACAACAGGCATGAATCAAACCATCAGAAACGGCATTCAACCGTTTATATGGAAGGAAGCACCCTTCCTTTCATAATCAATTCATGTCTTCTAACTTAAGGTTTATCTTAGCCCAGCTTCTACTAGGCAAGGCATTGACCCTCACTGGTCTGCCTCAGTCTGACTAAGGCCTTAGAGTCTCTTTAAAACTCTGTGTAGCTCAATTCAAAGCTTTACTAATACCAAGAACCAACAATGGTTCAACTCAGCCAAAACAGATATATCAACATATTTTCACCGTTTATTTGGCCTTATGAATAACTTTTGTAAAGGTACTTAAGTTAGTTCAGGCCATAGTACTTCCCATTCACACCCACTTCTTCCTCACAGAGCCAAATACAAACTTCATCACAATTTGACTATCAAAGTTCCATATTACTCAGATCAACCTCCTGGCTAAACTTTTCTAAAGAACCTAAGCCTAATTCCAGCCCTATCATTAATTGGTCACTATTCATCTAATCCCCATTCCACAAATTAAACGGTTAAAACAGAGGTTTCTTACCTCAGATCGATAGAGGAAAGGCTGGAGAAGTCTTTCTCCTAGCTCTGGTGTCCTGGGCTTTCTTCTTTCCTCTCCCACAGCTCAAATTCTGCAAAACCTCAAGGGAATGGTTTCTCTCACAATTCTCACTACCAAGGCTGGATTTTGGCTCTCAAATGGTTCTAATCAAGTTTAGAAGTGATTAGGAGGTGTTTTAATGGCTTAGGATGAAGATTTGAAGCTTTTCTGGTGCTTTAATGGCTGCCTGGACGAAGTGGAGAAGAGGAACAGTGGTTTCCTCTGGAAAAATCGCGATTTGGCCTTTTATAGGTGGCCTGACCAACATGCCGCGCCCTTGGCGCCGCTTTGGCGCTCTTCGCACCAATTTCCAGTGCATCTGGTGCCATTGGCGCCACTTTGGCGCTCCTGGCGCCAGTTTTCAGCATTTGTGGCACTCCTGGCGCCACTTTGGCGCTGGTGGCGCCAAAATCCAGTGTATCTGGCGCCACTTTGGCGCTCCTGGCGCCAATTTCCAGCATTTGTGGCACTCCTAGCGCCACTCTGGCGCTCTTGGCGCTAGACTCCGTCGCTAAATCCGTCGCTAGTTCTGTCGCTAAATCCGTCGCTAAGGCTTTTGCGACAGAATTTTACAAATTTAAATTTTTATTTCTTTACTCCTTTTCATAAAAAAGCCTAGGTTATTATAGAGATGGGAGAAACTGTGATGGAATGCTCCGCCATCCGGCAGATTTCTCCCGGTGGAAAAAGATTGACCGGTTGTATCCGGAATTCAAGAAAGACCCTAGAAATCTTAGGCTTGCACTTGCCAGTGATGGAATGAATCCTTACGGTAGTTTAAGTACTCAGCACAGTTCGTGGCCTGTTTTGCTAGTCATTTACAACCTGCCTCCTTGGTTGTGCATGAAGCTAAAATACATGATATTGTCTATGATGATATCGAGCCCAAGACAGCCAGGAAATGACATTGATGTTTATCTTAGTTCCTTGATTGAAGACTGTTGATTCTAGTGAAGCCAAGTATCAAGGAACGAGGATCAAGCTTCAAGGTTTTGGACTTTCAAACATGCACAAAAGGATTTGCTCAAAGGAAAGCTTGAAGAATCAATTTGATCATTTGTAAAAGGAAGTATATGATCTGATAATCCAAGTGTATGCATCATGCATCATTCATTTATTTTAAGATCATTGGATTAATTGATTAAGTAAAAGAAAGGCACTTAGGAAGTAAAGTTTTTGGAAAAATTAAGTTGCTAATAAATCGATTACATGAATAGGAGCATCAATTATTTTGTTCTTCGTGTCCTTTAGAAAACAAAACATGATCATTGTAATCGATTACATCTCGGTTTAATCGATTACTCAGGCCTTTTATGAAAAGATGGAACTCTCTGTCTTAATCGATTACAATATATGACTAATCGATTACATGCCTATACATGCATCTTAGAAAAAGACATGCTGACTGTCTTAATCGATTACTTCATGGAATAATCGATTATATTGTTCTTTGTCTAAACCCAAAAAAGCTCAAGATCATTTTAATCGATTACATTATTTCATTAATCGATTATGAGGTTTATTTTGGAAAAATATGTGCCTCTGGCTTAATCGATTACATACCGGAATAATCGATTAAATGGTTCGTTCTTGAAACTCAGAACGTTTTATAAACATTTTAATCAATTACTATCTTGTTTTAATCGATTACATATGCTAAATAATCGATTACTGGAGCGTGTTTAATCAATTATTTTCAGTTAAAAAACTGTTCTAAATAGAATCTCTTCGGCTGAGGTTTGTAACTTTTGATCATTTGTGAAATTTCGAATTCTAAAGCATTCACAAACACTCTGAGCTTTCATTAGTGAGATTCTCTGTGTTCTAAACATACCTAGCTTCACAAAATTCATATGGGTTTTTGAATTAAGAAGGTGAAGCATTTGTTCATTCAAAGATTAAGGAAAGGGAATGCATTAAGTTGATTATCT
>PYAF01000680.1:8876-35110 GCA_007407185.1 Glycine tomentella | reverse complement strand
GTCTTGGATTATCAGGTGATGTCTTTCCTTGTTCTTTGAAGGTGTAAACTGTTCTTTGAATTGTTTGTAAAGATTAGTCTATTGTAAATTAGTTTCTTGCAAGTGTAGGGATAGTGTTTCTCTAGTTTTTGCTGAGTAGTGTTCTTGGCAAAGGAATTTGGTCTCTAAGAGTCTAATAGGGTTTTAGACTTCTGAACTTTATCTAGGGTTGATAAAGAGAGACTTGTATAATTGCTTGTAAGGATATTTTTGCAATGGTGGAAAGTCTACTCTAGTGTTGAGTGGAAGAACTGGATGTAGCCTCATAGTGTTTGAGGTGAACCAGTATAAAATTTGTGGCTAATCTTTCTCTTAATCTCATCATCTTATAATTACTTTGTTTGTGAATCAATATCATTGCTCAGAATTCTATACTCTATTTTCTATTCTTTGTGTAAAGGGAATTTGATTGAATATTGATTGTTGGTATTGAAACAATTTCTAAATGTGATAAAGATCTTGTGATAACTCTGATTTTAAAATTTTAATTGGCCAATATTCAACCAATTCACCCCCCCTCTTGGTTGTTTTGAAGTGTTCCTTTGTTTTTCAAAGACTTGGCAAACTTGTGGAACGAGGGGGTTGCCGTGTTTGATGGGTATCGTAAGGAGACATTCAAGTTGCATGCAATGTTGTTTTGTACCATTAATGATTTTCTTGCGTATGGGAATTTGAGTGGCTACAGTGTTAAGGGCCATCGTGCATGCCCTATATGTGAGCAAGACACGAGTTACGTGCAACTTAAACATGGAAGAAAAATAGTTTACACTCGCCATCAACATTTTCTTAAAACTTATCACCCATATCACCGATTGAAAAAAGCGTTCAATGGAAGTCAAGAGCATGAAACTGCACCGATTCCGTTAACCGGTGAC
This sequence comes from Glycine tomentella, assembly GCA_007407185.1. Taxonomy (NCBI): domain Eukaryota; kingdom Viridiplantae; phylum Streptophyta; class Magnoliopsida; order Fabales; family Fabaceae; genus Glycine; species Glycine tomentella. Next base: position 34,196 of record PYAF01000680.1, on the reverse strand, counting down.
CAAGTTCTTGAGCGGGTTGAGGACATCCGTACTGTATTTGGAAAGACCCAAAAGAAGATCAAAGGTAATACTTGCATATGGAAGAAGAGGTCAATATTGTTTGATCTTCCATACTGGTCTAATCTAGATGTTAGACATTGTATCGATGTTATGCATGTGGAGAAAAATGTGTGTGACAGTGTCATCGGCACGTTGCTTAACATTCAAGGCAAGACAAAGGATGATTTGAACGCTCGTCAAGATCTTGCTGAGATGGGTATTCGTGAGCAGTTACATCCTAGGTCCGATGGTAAGAAAATTTACTTGCCTCCATCATGTCACAATTTGTCAAGAAAGGAGAAGATAAATTTTTGTCAGTGTCTGCACTGGGTGAAAGTGCCACAGGGATACTCTTCAAATATTAAGAGCATTGTACAGATGAAAGATCTGAAACTAATTGGCTTAAAGTCTCATGATTGTCATGTGTTGATGCAACAATTGTTAACCGTGGCGATTAGAGACATTTTGCCTAACAAAGTGAGGCATGCTATCACTCGCCTGTGCTTTTTCTTCAATGCCATTTGTACGAAAGTCGTGGACCCTATCAAGTTAGATGACTTGGAAGAAAGGCAGCAATTATCTTGTGTCAAATGGAAATGTATTTTCCTCCTTCATTTTTCGACATAATGGTTCACTTACTTGTTCATGTGGTCAGGGAAATTAAACTGTGTGGTCCCGTTTATTTACGATGGATGTACCCAATCAAGCAATACATGAAGATCTTGAAAGGGTATTCAAAAAACCTCTGTCCTTAAGCATCCATAGTTGAAAGGTACATTGCCAAAGAAGTTGTATGTTCAGAGTAACTTGAAAAAGCAAAACCTGTTGGTCTTCCTGACTCTCGACATGACGAGAGAGTGGGTGGAAAGGGTACAAGAGGGCTACATGTTATAACGCTTGGTTTGCAGGAATTGCAACAAGCTCATTTGTATGTCCTGAATAACAGTAATGAAGCCCTACTATACATGGTTCGTCATGAAACATTACTCAAGGAAAGTAATCCAATAATGATGAAGAACAGGATGTTGAAAAAGCATAATGAAAATAGAATGAACACTTATGCAAATAACCAAGAGGGGGGTGAATTGGTTTTACCTGAGAGTTTTTAAAATTTAAAACAAATTTTAAACACAGCGGAAGACTTTGAAAGAAGGATCGTATCTTAACCAATTAAGAAATCTATCTTTTGAAACCAACTTTTATCTCAATCAACCCACTATTGAGCTTCAACCAATCTTGTGATGTAAACAAGTATAATACTTCAAGAACAATATGAATATGAACAAAAAAAATATAATTACACACAAGATTTATACTGGTTCACCTCTCAACCCTGGAGGCTACATCCAGTTTTACTTCTAATCATCCTTGATTAGAGTTTCCACTATAACAAAATGAATATCTTTACAAGCAAACACAAATCTCTTTTACCCACCCTAGGTACACAAATCTAAACCTATAGGCTTCTCAAAAGATCTAAGAACCAGAGATCCCCTCTCTATTCTACCCACTAGAAATCTATCTAGCAATGCTTTAAAGATACAAATTGTTATATGAACAAACAACAACAAAACAATCAATTTCTAAACAATACAACAAGAAATTGATTCAAGAAAGATATCACCTGGAAATCCTCAGTGAAATGAACGAATTTAAATGATCAAACCAGACTGAGAATGAATGTCATGATCTTTCTTGATGAAATCTTTTGACAAATAGTGCTTCAACACAAGCTTCTCATGAAATATGTGACTCAACAAATGAGATTCTTCATGATTCTTGAAACTATTATGAATGAATGTCTCTAATGTGCCTTGGTGCTTTTGAAATCTTCAGAGAGTGTTTACAAGGCTTTTTTTGAAAACTCATAAAACTCTTATTTCACTTAATGAGCTACATCTATTTATAAAAAAACAAAATTAACTGTCTGTAATCGATTATTCCGTAAGTGTAATCAATTATTTTAACTCATGTAATTGATTAAGGTTCTAAAATAATCGATTAAAGTGTTCATATGAAATCTGGAAAAATTCTCAAGAACAAATAATCGATTAACTCATGTCGTAATCGATTATTCCAGGAGGTCAGAATTTTCTGATACACTGATGTAATTGATTAATGCCTCAAATAATCGATTATCATAGGAAGTGTGAAAAACTCATCAATGCATATTTAATCAATTACAACAATCTGGTAATCGATTAAACCAGATAAAATTTCTTTTGAAAATTATGCAGATGCACATATAATCGATTAATCCGTCAAGTAATCGATTATCACAGAACGACTTAACATAGTCAGCCTAATATAATCGATTACAAGAATTTGGTAATCGATTAAAGTGTTCATATGATAATATGCAGTTCTGTAAACATGCAATTAATTGATTAAATATGACCAGTAATCGATTAAAACAGTGAAAAACACCTTTTGTAAAAACTTCAATGCTTTAATGTCATGCCAAAGGATTCATGTGTTTTATGTGACTTAATCATGAATTAATGAATGAATGTATGCATGACTTAATCAACTATGTGAGGAATAAGAGATTTTATCTTTCTTGAACCAAGCTTTTGAACAAAATACATATGCCATCAATTTGAGTGGGCATGTAAAATCAAAACTTATGATTATCTAGACTTGATTCTCCATGATCTTCCTCAACATATTCTTCATCATATCTAACACATAACAAGTATTTCCTGAATTCGTTTAAAGATACAATATTTAGTGATGAATCTGCATCTAAAAAATAAGGAAGTTAGCAGATGGGCCAAAGAGAAATGTTATAAGTTGGCAAAGATACGATATCAACAAGTACTCGTTCTACACCAAACAAAAAGATGACAAAAACACAATGCAAAATAGTGGGGTTAGCCTAAGGACTGAGTTGCAGCACTTCGCTACTGTGCATGACCACAATCCACGTTTGGCGTGCATGCCTTACTTTGGAGTGATTCATGACATCTGGGAGCTTAATTATGTTACTTTCATTGGGTGTGTTTTCAAGTGCAAGTGGGTTGATATCAATAGCGGTGTGCAAATCGAGGACTTTGGTAGATCTAAACAAGTTAGCTTATCAAGATGAACCTTTCATCATGGCAAAACAAGCTAAACAGGTGTTTTATGTTCAAGATCCGTTTGACGAAAAGTGGTCAGTGGTACTACATGGAAAAACCATTGGTATTAATGTTGACGATTATGACTCAACCGTTGATACAGGTGTCACTCAATTCTCAACACAAATACCTAACATCAACAGAGAAGACGAAGTTGACGATGTTCATGCAAATCGTAATGATCATGATGAAGGAGAATTAATTAACATCACTTAATGTAATTTTGTTTATGTTAACTTCTTTGGACTTTTACAATTTCATACGTACCCTAACTTGTCACTTAACTTTACTTATCTTTGTTTTTATTTTTAACAACATCATGACTACACCACCGAGGTCCGCACCTCGTGCTAAGTCAGCACCTCTTCCTCCTGAGTCAGCAATTGCTCCTGAGTCAGGACCTTCACCGTCTACAATGAAGGAGACTAGGAAAGCAACACGACTGAGGTCACTGGCTACTAGAGCTGTTGGTGCTAATAGACCAGTTATTCATGTTGATCCAGCCACTAGGAAGGCTGATGGTCCTTAGGCAAAGAAATTGAGGACGTATCTAGGGATCGTGGCTAGAGACAAGGTGGATGTAACCCTTCCTAATTGGAAGAAAGTTCCTGCAACGCAAAAGGAGTTGATTTGGGAGGACATTCAGGTATTACAATTATAGGTCTAGTGTCATTGGTTGTAGTTATACAATTTAAATGTTATTGTAATTGTTAAACCCTCTTGATTGTAATGCATTTTGAATTTGATATACCTAAAGCGTCCGACCAACGGACCAAGAAGAAAATTATGCAAACAATTGGAGAGCGATGGAGGCAGTTCAAGTCAGATCTGACCAGGAAATGGGTCTTGACACAAGGCAAGGACGCCAATGCCGATGTTGTCTGAGAAAAATACAACATTAGTAAGGAACAGTGGACCCAATTCTGTTAGAGTCGTAGAGCCGCTTCCTGGGAGGTTAGCTGACTTACATTGTTTTACAATTTCACAATTATGAAGTAAAACAAGGTCATTTTTTAAACCCTATATTTGTAATTCTTACAGGATGTTAGAAAGAAGGCTCAGGCCATCCAGAAGCTTAACACTGCCCCTCACGTGTTGTCTCACGGGGGGTACGACTTGTTAGAAAGGAGATTGATGGAGGAAAAACAAAAGAAACAATTTGAGGGAGGAACCCGTGATGATAGCACGAAGACCATCATTCATCCTCCATCCCCTGTGCGACGACACGTGAAGTGAAAGCTGGCTCGCACCAAAAAAATGGGGCAGATGACTTCTGAGGCGGCACGTGAGATTGCAGAGAGGATTGTAAGTCAAACAACAAGCTTATACACCTTTAATGAATTTTTGGCTCACAAATTACAAAACTAATGTTCTACTTATTTTCATTTCAGGATTCCCTGGATGAGCAATCCACACAGGGTGATTTGTCCCCAGTGGACGTCAGGATGTCCTGACTGCTGCCATTGGACGACCAAAGCACCCCGGCTGTGTCCGTGCTGTTGGAGCCAGTGTCACCATCACACAGTACTTCAGACCGGCCCATCAACCTCTCGCAAGTCGAAGTCATCAATGGCGCCTAAAAACTTGGATCGACTGAAAGAAAACATCAGGGAAGAGCTGGAGCAGTCGATCACTGATAGACTTACGCAATCGATCATTGAAAGGGTTACCCAACAGCTGATGATGTCCTTCAGCCAGCTACAGTCCCAAATGTAGTCGCAGATGCAGTCTCAGGGTTCCATGCTGCCACCAAATGTTCATACATGTTTTCTTGGTGCCCGTGTCAGCACCAAGGAAAGCTGTGTCGATCCCTCCGGTAATGACCCAAACACTGGTGCATCTGTCAAGCGTGGGTTGTATGTCGATGACAATCCTCCCCGCCTGGTTGCTCTTGGAAGACTTTATGAGGGGTCGGCAACGGTGCACAATGTCCCTCTGGGGAATGATCAGGTCAAGGTGGGTGTTGAGGAAGTTCGAGATGCTGATGCTCGCGTACCTGTACCCACTGACGATGTTTAGTTAGTTGGACAGGGCCTTAACACTTTCCTTGCTTAGCCGACACATCTTGTACAACCTATTTTGAATAAGGTATTTCATTTTTGCCTTCTTTCTTGTCATTTAACAATGATTTGTCTCATATAAAGTTAAGACGGTCGTTGACTTATGTTTCTTAACTATGTAGGATAAATAGGGACCTGATGGACTGGTGAAACCTGTAAATAAGCTGGAACATGTTGCGGATCCCTTGTACCAGATTGCATTGACCATCCCCGATCTTTTCTTCAGACCGGTGCAGGTGCCATAAGACCCGAAGATGTTCAGGGTGCATAATGACAAATTCCCATTGTACATCAAGCAGGAGGATATTTCTGAGATCATCCATGGTGGTCAATGTCTGAACATATTCGTTATACAACTGTGGATTATGTAAGTCACTCTCCAGTACCTAACGTTACATAACTAATTGTTTTATATTCATGCATAATTGACTTTATTTATGAAACAATAGCCATATGAATGAGTTATGTCTGCAATCAGATCATCCCGATGTGTACGGATTCATAGAGCCACAGTCCATACAGAGATCTGGGCAATCTAAATTTGAATCTGAGGAGTATCTCAAGAAATGGATGCAAAGTTCACATAAAGATTTCTACCTTGTAGCATACTTGAATGGGTATGTAAAAATGTACAAAACACTTTAATTAATGTATGTAGTATAATAACTTATTTTTCTCCAACATAGTTCACATTGGCAACTGGTCGTCATATGTCCTAAGGCCAATGTTGTCGTGTGGTTCTGTTCGTTGCACAACATGCCTGATAACTACCTGAAAGGAATTATTAATAGGTAGGTTGTAATTTATAACACATTTGTGTTATTATTTCTAACACATGAATATGTTAATTGTACAATATGCATGCATGTTTCTCTTAAGCAGTGCTTTGAAGGCAATCCATGACACTGAAGGAAATAAATCAAAGGCTATAACTAAATGGATTGCACTTAAAGTAATTCTTTTAATAAATCGAGGTTTATGTATTGAAAATAATATTTATTACTATTTACACTAATTTTCCGTTTAACTTTGACCATGTTATTGAATTTAGTGTAATAAGCAAAGAGGAAGCACTGAGTGTGGCTATTATGTCATGCATTGGATGTTGACGATAGTCCAAGGAGGCTTCAGGGAGAACTGGGACATGGTAATTGTCTAATTTAAAACTAATTTAATTTTTTTGACTTGTTTTTGTTTTACGCTTTTTAAATTATGTTTTAGTATCTTATGCAGTATATCATTGATGAAAGACCACTGGAAGTCCAGAGATTGAAGGCTATTAGGATTGAATGGGCTAAATTTTATCTTAAAGTTAGAGATGCAATATTAGGTTAGGTGGTTAGGGATATTTAAACAATTGTATAAACATTAGGTTAGGAAATCATTTTTATGTACATTGACACTATTCAATTTTATTTGTTATTGAAATTTTAGTTTATTGAAAATTTTTTATTTAATTGAATTTTGAAATTGGCTGACTGGTCTGGTTTAATATCTAATTTACAGGTTGAACAATTGCTAAAATTAAAAAAACAGACAAAATATTTTAAAAAATTAAAAAAAAACATCGATTTTCATTGAAAATCGATGTTGTTGTCATGTAATAACATCGGTTTTAATTGAAAACAGATGTTGTATTGTAAGTTAACATCGATTTTCTTTAAAAAAACCAATGTCCTTATGTGTACAACAACATCGATTTTCATTAAAAAATCGATGTTGTTACATACATAGGGATATCGGTTTTCTAAAGTTAATCGATATTATTATATGACAGCAACATCGGTTTTCATTGAAAACTGATGTTAACTTACAATACAACATCAATTTTCTAAAGAAAATCGATATTATTATATGACAGTAAGATCGGTTTTCATTGAAAACCGATGTTGTATTGTAAGTTAACATCGGTTTTCATAAGAAAACTGATGTTGTAGTGTAAACTTTTACCTTTTTTATGTTTTATTTGTTACATAGGGACATCAATTTTTACTGTAAACCGATGTTGTACAATTTTCGTTACAATCGATTTTGGAAACCGATGTTAACTTTCACACTTTCAACATCATCTGATTCAACATCGGTTTAAAATCGATGTCGAATTTCAAAAGTAGTCGATGTTGAATTAGTAGTGTATTCGTCTTTTAAACATATTAATAGAAAATAAAAAGATATTGTTTTGTTTTTTGTAATATTTAACAAGAAATAGCGCCCTTGTACAACAAGTAGAAAAAATATCGGTCCAAGTTCCAATAATAGTACCGTAAAAAAAAATCAAGAACGAAAAAACAATGCACAAATATATAGTTTACATATGTCTCGAGGTTTGGACAATTTAAATATATAGTGATAGTGATGACTAAAGTAGGAAATTACAACATTCCTTCTTTATTGTAGGACCGAATCCACACTTAAATCTTAAAGTTGGCCTTTACTTAAAATTTATTTAAAGTTGTGGCTACTGTCTAATACTATGTTCACTCAGCTCTAACAAAAAATATAGTATTCACTCTTATTAATATCGATCACTTGATTGAGTGCGAAGATCTTTGTTGCTTTACTAACAAAATTTAAACACTTGGTGTTTATTGACCAAGGTTGATAGATCTATTAATGAGAAGCTTTAGCGTTCCACCTAATTAATTATCTCTTCCCCACCAATGCACATGATAGCCGACAAGAAGTTTTTGGCTCTCAACCCTCGATCCAAATCCTCTTATCATTTTATTTAAGCATAGCTCACAAATCGTTTTACTGAGGATCCCTCGGTTTAGTCAGATCATAGATTGATGTGGAAACCCCACCTAAGATTCTGTTCAAATGTTAGATTTTTCTTAACTTTGAGCTAGCTTCTATATATTAGTTGATGATATATTTGATTTTAATTTGTAAATAAATAAAAAAAACAGTTGAATTGATAATTTAAAATTTATATTTTTTTTAAATCAATCTTATGTAATCATGTGATTTTTTGAGTGAAAATTATTATGTATACATGTGTATTAGGTTAAAGTCTAATTATTAAGTGTATATTTAGTTCCCAGTCAAATTAATAGAAGTTAAAAGATGTTTCTATCGGTGATAACACAATGAATGATAAAAAAAACTCCGGTGATACACAATATTTAAAGTCTATAGAGGTTGTGTGATTTTTTTTTCTAAAAAAATTAACAATACTAACAATTAATATTTATTGATAAAAAAATTGAGATTATGTGTTTCCTAAAATATTTGATATTTTAAGTGTTTTAGAATTTTGAAAAGTATAACGTATATATGCAGTCCAATCCAATTAAGTCCAATCTGAGAAAACTTCATTGTTACACTCCATCAGAAGAGTGTATCATAATGGCGCACCAACATAAGGTTACATAATAATGGCACCCTTAGAAGGGTGCATCAGAATGGGACTTCAAAATGCTATAGTATAGTACATTTTTTTTATCTACAGCAACTACAGGAAAAAAAATACTCTCGTTTCTTAAGAAGCCTTAAAGTGAATTTAAAACAAAAGTAAAAAAAAAAAAAGTGATGAAAATCCTCTGTGGAGGTACTTCGAAGAATCTGAGATTCTGATCAAGGAGAAGGCTGTCGATATATATATAAAACTATTGCTTAGAATTATGTTGGATCTCTTGATGCTTTCTCTTTGTATATGGTTGGGGTACCCATTTGACCCTTTTTAATGAATTTTACTTCAAAAAAGAAATTGATACTATATATATATATATATATATATATATATATATATTTTAAATATATTAAAACAAGAACAATTTGATATATTGTATTCTAATATTTATTCAGTCTTAGAAGGAATACATTACCAGATTACTTTGCTCATTTCAAGCATTCTTATATCAGTAATTACTTTGCTTTTTATAAAAAAAAAATACATTACCAAATTACATTTTGGAATATTATATATAAGAAAATCATGCTATAACTTGATAAAGCACTCCTTTTATATTCTGGTCCCCGCACACAAGGTATGATTTCACTATCAAAATAAGTATGCTTCACAACCTCTATAGACCAAACAAAATAGAGGATTATTAATAACCTCTTTGTGTTTGTGTAGCCAATAAGGTGTTGTGCCTGCCTCCTAAGAGCTAGTGCAATTTTGAGAGGAACCTAAAGAGGTTATTAATAATCCTCTATTTTGTTTGGTCTATAGAGGTTGTGAAACATACTTATTTTGATAGTGAAAAACACAGCTTATGTGCGGGGACTAAAATGTAAAAGGAGTACTTTACCAAGTTATAGCATGATTTTCTTATATATAATATTCCAAAATGTAATTTGGTGATGTATTCCTTCTAAGATTGAATAAGTATTAGAATATAATATATCAAATTGTTCTTGTTTTAATATTTTTTAAAATATATATATATATATATATATATATATATATATATATACTACTTTAGTTGTGATGTATATCAATAAGGTATTAAATAATTTTAGATTTTTTTTTTTGACAAAATAATTTTAGATTATACAATATTATAAATTAATATAATTTATATTATTAGAACTTTTAATATAATCTAATAGTATATTTTATAAAATAAAAAATATTCATCAGTATTTTTGTATGTATAATAATGATGATAAAATTTACACCTAAAAAGTAAAACTCGTATAAACTAAAACTACCCATATATCTGACTACTAAACGGACTCAAATGAATTAAGTAGTATAAGAATTGATACGCCATAATTAATTGATCTCTCATCTTTCTCTCTATGCATATACACATTTTCACCCAAAAAAAAAATGCATTAGCACACGCATAAACAATGGGTCCTTTAATATGCAGTGGAGTTTGTTATTAATTATGGGGACCAACAAGATAAAGGAAGATTATTTGCCTATTGGGCCGGGGCAGATGAAGGTTGCGATCAAACATCTATTGCTGCTAGGGAGAAGCTAGGCATAGTCTATTTTCGATGATGACATATTGCTATATGATTAACATTTTCATTCACTATACGGTTTTTTTTCCCTTTATTCTCTAAATCATAAAATTTAAGACCCATGGCAAATTGACATTTTAACACCACAGACTTGTTGGAAGCTAATTAAGTGCTTCTGACTGGTCTCCATGTTTTTCTTATTGACTAACTTTATTTGATTTGGTGGTTTAAAAGTTAATCAAATGTTACGTTCATTCATATAAGGACCACAAAATTAATGGATTGAGAGAGATGCCTGAAAATAGAGTGAGTGGTGCTTCATACACCATTCAAAATTCTACAACACCATTAGTGTAATAGTGGATTTTCCGTTTTGCCCTTGTCTATTTAATTAGTCAAACTTCTCAATTTCTCTTCTCTTCTCCTCCATTGTTTCGTGCATGCTGTGTTTGGTGATTGCTTGGTTTTTGCGTTACATTCATCCTCTCCTTGTTCGACTAATCGTGGTGGTTCGTGGTGGCATTGGTTGGTGGCGTGTTCTCTAGTTGGTGGCAACGCTGCTAAGGTAAGTGCTAGTGTTTTTGGTTCGTGAAAGGGAGAAGTGGTCACTGTACGGATTTGGTAATCCATACACTCTATACGGATTGGTCAATCCGTATAGGTTTTACGGATTAGGTAATCTGTGATCCTCATATGGATTGACCAATCCGTATGGGGTGTACGAATTACCTGATCCGTAAACCTCATATAGATTGGCCAATCTGTATGAAGTGTATGGATTACCGAATCCGTAAACCTCATATGGATTGGCCAATCCATATGGAGTGTATGGATTACCGAATTCGTAAACCTCATATGGATTGGTCAATCCATATGAGGTGTAATTTTTTAAAAATGGTTTTGTATTAGTGTGTATCCCAAAGCACAAAGCCCAAATTCTAAAATGATATTAGTGTGTATGAGTGCGTTGAGATCCCACACCAACTTGACGCATCACAATATAGTCCTTATAAGGCTTGGAGAATGCTTACGTAAGAAGCCAGTTTTGTAGGGTAGATTAGGTTATAAGCCCAAATTCTAAGACATACTATATCCTAGCCCCCCCTGTCACTTTTGATGCTATAAATGTATGGGTATTTCCACTTTTTGGTCCCAATTATTCTTCCACTTCAAATCTAAATCCAAATGGAAGCAAGTAATGTCAAATAGTGCATACACTTATTGAGATAGGTTAATTTTCTTATCATTTGCATTGGGTTAGATGCTTATTAAGCTGTAAATAGGAATTTAGCTTAAACATTTGAGAAGCTTTTATTATTTTATAATTGAAAATTTGTTATTGAAACAGTATCTAATGTTTGATTTAGAGGAGCAGTTTAGGTTTACCAAGGCAAGCTTTTATTATTTTATAATTGTGTATTTCTTATTGAAAGAGTATCTAACATGTAAACAAATGTTGTACAACTTATGGCTAAGACTAGAGGAATGCGTCGGGCTCTTGGATGAGATGTTGACCGAGCAAGTGGTAGAAATGTCGGAGGTAACAAAGATGAAGTCACTGAGAAGCGTAGGCCGATGACATTGTATATACGTGGGACACACGGCCAAGAGATGCACGGCGAAGGCGACATGGATGACAATAATGCCATGTTTTTGTTTAAACAGTTTGGACATTATTTTTTGACTTTTTCATGTTGGACAATTGTGGAAATTTTGTTAGATATAATGAAATACTAATGCATTAATGATATTAAACAACAACTCTAGTTGTTCAAATAATTCTACACATCATTTAAGTCAACGTGTTCAGTGTGGAATTTCATTGATTTAGTATACATTTGCATTTGACCTATGTAATGATTGGGCCACTATTGAGCTTCATTTGAACAGTGAGTAGCCCACAAGCACGCCGTAGATGGCAACAGACAATTGTCTCTTAAAAAACCTATTACAAACACAATTAAATTCAATCAAGTGTTAAATAAATAATAATAATTTTAACATATCATGAAAGTCTCAAGAACACCATGTTAAAAAAAAAAGAATCGAAAAATTAACTTATTGTATTGTATTTTCTCAACGAAATTATTTGTCAACTTCAAATCAATCTCATTTAAATATATATTTTCTGATTTTTTTATATAAAAAAAGTACTGATATAAGGCATATGGATTACCTAATCCGTATGACTCTTACGGATTGGCCAATCCACGAGTCATATGGATTAGAGAATCCGTATGACTCATACGGATTGGCCAATCCATATAAGTCATACGGATTGGCCAATCCATATAAATAATACGGATTAGGTAATCCATATGAGTCATATGGATTGGCCAATCCGTATGAGTTATACGGATTGGCCAATCCGTATAAGTCATGGATTACCTAATCCATATGAATCATACAGATTGGTCAATCCGTAAGAGTCATACGGATTACCGAATCCGTACAATAGCAAACACCACCCACCTTTGCACACTTCGGCGACGACTTCGCCCCTTCCGGCAACCACCCACAACTCCGACGAAATGAATCGAAATGGCACCAAAAATCACCAATGCTTCTCAAATGCAACTGAGCTAAACCAAAAATCAACAACAACAACAACAACAACAACAACAACAACAACAACAACAACAAACAGGAAGCATAAATGGTGCTCAGCTCAACTAAAATAAGTGTCCAAAGCAGCAGGTGTATTTTCGGGTTTTTGAAAAATTAATGGTGTAGTAGAATTTTTAAATGGTGTATGAAGCACCACTCAAATAGTGTTCATGTCAATATAAGGAATGATTTGTATGCTTGACAAACTTTTTTGGGTCGAAAACTCGAAGCGTCTAGTACATCAATTGGATCTTTGCAGCGAACTGTTCAAATTAACTTCCTACACCAGCATTTTGTCTAATACACCCATCATGTAGAGTGTAATACCAATTTTCCCCTTCTCGTAATTCATAAGTATGAACCTTTACGGATTCGTAATCCATATGAGTTAAATTTTTTTAAAATGATTTTCGAAATAATGACCAAGCAGGTGTTGAACTTGTGACCTTCTGATTACAAGTACAGTGCTCTAACCAACTAAGATATTAGACCATTCATGTATACGACATTCGAGAGCACCGGCGGATCCATGTTTTAGTGATGGTGGGCTAATGCACCCCCTCATTTCAATAAAACCACTAATATTTGTCCAAAAATATTATATTTTGCACCTCCTAATTTTATATTTTGCATCCCCTAATTTTATGTATTTGAACTTTCTTACCAGTTCACATGTAAGAGTAAGTAAATGCACCATCTTATTTTAATTAAGTGAGCATATTTATCTTAAAATTTTATAATTTGTACCTTTTATCTTCGTATTTGAACCCAACTATCTCATATGATAATGATAATTATTAATTCTTTATTTTTTTAAATAAATTGCCCCCACTAACCTAGGGTCCTAGATCCGCCAATGTTCGAGAGCTCAACTGTATAGAACTTAACACTATGACATGCGCCTCCCCGGTTCAGAGTTTAGCGACTATGAATACCAGGTATGGTAGAACAGTTAATGAGCTTGAAGCCTCCAGGGAAGAAACAAAAAAGATTCACGAGGAACTACTTGAAGAGTTGCACGCTGCTGATAAGGAGCTTCAAGCATCCCATAAAGAGGCACAGAAGGCTCACATTATTGTGGCAAAGTTGACGTCTGATTTAGATGCTCTGCATCAAAAGAATGCTGTCATCACTACAAATTTTAAGGAATTAACTGGGTTGTATGACAAGAAAATCCAGAAGCATAATCAGACTGATGCCGAGCTAGAGTATGCAAGGTCTCAACTTTCTAAGGTCGTGGAGGGATCCTCTAATAATGCGCTGGAGCAGATTAACTTTTTGAATCTCGGGATTGAACTGAATGCCTCAAGTATGCACTTTAGGGCATACGTTAGTGATGGCAAGTACTGTCCCTTCCTTCTCCTTGCGAAGATTCAATGACTGAAATGGAAGAAGGTCAAACCCGCGGAGAGGAGGAAATGACACCTACTCAATTTCGGGTAGCTTGATTATTTGAAGGGTCGAGATGCCGGTTGAGATTTGTACTTTATTGTTGGGGTCTTTGAGCCCCATTATGATTTGTATTGAACATTACCGGGCTTGTTCCCGGTTTACTTCGTTTCTTATAGTTAGTATTTTACGTATAACTGCAACCTGTTCTTTATACTTTTCTTACTAACTTGTGAATCCATACGATATTGGGTTTTATTAAATGATTTGGCCAAAATCAAAAATATTTTTCGTTGGCTACATAACTATTCATCTGATTTCAACGACCAGGCATTTTATTAAGCAAAAACTTTTGTCCTTGCAACATGTTCCTAGTTATTATCCCTGAACTTAAATCATGACACAGATTAATTTGCTACATGTAAAAATTTGATTCTCTAATCAACATTCCTACATTTCGACCTGATCAGGGTTCATATAGCGCATTCTCTTGTGCCACTGTGATAATTTTGATGCATCATTTACGCGATAGTTTTTACTAAGTCTGTACATCATTCCACATTATAGACAAGTTATAACTTTGCCCGATCACAATAAAGACAAAATTGCTTTATTTATTAACTGTCATAAAATGACTCATGATCTTTCATCACGATTATCGAATTACAAACTTTGTCGTAAACAACTCATGATCCCAAGGAAATTTGGTTTTTAGAAACTTTAGATTTTGTCGTTTTATCCGACCCACTAGTATGTGAGCGAAGCAGGGCCTTTTCTCTTTCTTCTTCAAAAAGGGGAAAATCAAAGAACCAATACCAATCCTAGGGGAAATGGTTTGGCGCAATTTTGCTTCTTCCTCAGGAGAAAGTTTCATTTTAAATGAGGAAAATAGAGAGTTTACAAGAAAGGTTGATAGAAGAAAGTAGCAATATGGGTAATCAGAAAAGAAAATACAAGAAATTATTCGAAAAGGAAAACGCTTTAAGCAAGAATGGCTAGAAATGACACAAGAACAGGAAGAAATAACACAAGAATAGGAATAAATGAAGCAAGAACGAAGTTACAATGAGAAGAACCAACAATGTACGAAGGAAATAGGAAAGGAAGAAAGAAGTTTATGGTAATGAAGATACTTGATTTGTGAGAGTTTCTCGAAGTTTCAGTGGCGAAGTGTTGTGAATGGCAGTAGGAAGGACGCGCAAAATGCAGAGAGAGATATAGAGATATTGCGAAAACGAAGAAGAAGATACAAATGAAAATGAAATGATTTATAAAGATAGAGAGGGATGATAGCGCAACTGTCAAGGCCACGAAACAACTGTATAACTGTCAGGCACGAAATGTTGTGACTGTATAACTGTCAGCCATGAAACATCCTGCATAGGGGTAAATGAGACAAATCAATTTAGTCTTTGGGGGTAAAAAGGATAAATCCATTCAAAACATTATGATGAAAGCGTGTAATGAAGCGATAGTGCAATAAATGCATATGAAACGTATTACGGCTAATGAAAGGAGATAATGGAGCAACTTGATGAAAGACGTTTCCCATCTTGGATGTCACATCACGTGGCGGTACTTGCATGATGTCACTTAAGGCATGAGAAGCGAAACAATCCGGTACAAAGCAATGCTCGGATAAGGACAGTCAGGAGTAACCCGACATATCCTTATCTGATTGACACATTTATAAATGAAAAAATCTATAGAGTTGTCGTGTGTATCCCGACTAGAATTGTATAGATTAATACATCCCGGCTGTCTAGAGACCTTGACAAACGGGCTGGGGGGCAACTGTTACGGATTCATTATAGGGTTAAGCTTCCTACACAATAATGTTTTCTAATACACCATTTCACAAATAATTAATTTCCTAAAATACCCTTTAAATATTAGGTTTAATATTTTGACGTATTTCCATTTTGTCTTCTTCTTCTGCACTGCGTTTTGCTTCTTCCGCTCCGCTCATTTTATTGCTTTTGTTCTCCGCCACACCGCATTGTCGAGGTCCTTTGTCGCATTTATTGGTGTTCGTGGTGGTCATCTTCTCTGTTTCATGGCAGCCCTGGTTAGTATTTCCCTTTTGAAGACGTTTGGTTGGGTTTGTAAAACGACCCTAAGGAGGATACAGATTCGATAATCCGTGAGAAGAAGATAGGCTTCATATAGATTGGGCAATCCATATGAAGCTTACGGATTATACAAGCCATGAGCTTCATAGGGATTGCCCAATCCGTATGTGTATTTTTAATTTTTAAAATAATTAAATTAAAAATAATTAAGTAATATATATATATATATATATTAGAATGTGATTATAATTTATTATGTCTTTTTTTTACAGTTCTTAAGTCAATAAATCAACTTAGAAATGTTTATTGACATGAGTTTTCGGACATTTTGGATCAAGATTTTTCCTTGTCTTTTATAAACAATTTGTATAGTATGATTTATTGATTTACATGAATTGAATATACGTTATAGGTTGGTTTGGTTAGAACTCTATTTGTAAGATATGTATGTATGTCGATCAAAGATGTTGAAGTTGTTTATAATAAGGAACCTATGTATGATTTGGAATGGTTGAGTGTTGTTGTTACTTTGGTTTGGTTTAAAGTCATAGAGTAACATGTAAACAAATGTTGTACAAATAATGGTTAACACTAAAGGACTGTGTCGGGCTCTTGGAAGAGTTGTAGACCGAGCACCGGGTAGAAATGTTAGAGGTAACAAAGATGAAACCGTTGAGCGGCATAGGCCGAAGACATCCGTTGTAGACAAAGGGCAGATATTGTTGTTCTTGAGGATCCTACTGTTTAGGAACTGCATGTGGAGACTGATATTCCTATGATGGAGGATATAGGTACTGAGTCAGAATCTTATCCAGGAGGGCTGGAAGATTGTTCTGTGTTGAATGAGTACGCTAATCATGTGGCTCTTAGAGTCTGGGTAGGAGAGATATTAATATGATGAATTATGTACCTGAATAAGTATTATTAGTGATGATAATGATTGTAAACTGATATAGTCTTTATTGCAGGAATGTCCTGAGTTAAAGTTGGCTTCCCATGGACATAAAGTGGCTAAATTTGGGAAGCCTGCAGCTGAGATTGAATGCTTAGTGGCTGCTACGGGCCTAAGTCCTTTCATTTCTTGCTCAGTGGAGATTGGAGACAAGGGATTGCTATATGCTTTTGTGGAGAGATGGCACCCTGAAACCATTAGTTTCCATCTGCTTGTGGGGGAATTTACGCTAACATTGGATGACGTGGCATTGCTCTTGCATATCCCTATTATGGGAGCGTTCCACTTCTATGATGCAATTGACGTGGGAGAGGCCATTACCTTGTTGGTTAAATTGTTGGAGGTAACCATTGAAGAAGCTGAAGCTAAGACGACACAACGCCACGGGGCATATATTCGACTGTGGTGGCTACGAGAATTATATGATGTGAAGTGTCAGGCCAGGCAGTGGATATTAGCAGCTAGGGCACATTTGCTGCATCTTGTCAGATGCACTTTGTTTGCTAACAAGAGTGTCACACATATAGGTGTGGTATTCTTAGACGCTTTCTGCAATATGGACCAATCTGTCTAATTTTGTTGGGGAGTGGATGCTCTTGTGCACATGTATGATAATTTGAATTATGCATGTAAGCACCTTGGGTAACATCTGGCTGGATATATTATTTTGTTACAGGTAATTTTATTTTAATTCATTACATCCACAACGAGAACTATCAATACCCGCATAATTTACTCGCTCGAACTCAGCATCAATTTGGTTTAATGCATACCTGGACACCATGCCAATAAGTCTCTTGAACAACGTAACTTTAAAAACATGTCCAACCACATGTGTGCTTCTTTCCAAATATGCCTTTATGTCAGTATGTTGCAAGGTGATCATATTGTTTATGGCATCCCAAACACTACATAAATCTCCAAGGCTATTATGTAGTAGCCGCTTTAATGTCCAATGGATAGACTCAACCTTACAGTTAATGGTTAAAAAATTAATTGCAAAGACATTAAACTTATTGAAATCATAATTTCAACAATTATTTCAATTTTGTTACCTGTTTGTAGTAGTGTTTCCAAAATCCATGACTTTATTTGTCCATGTTGTAACAAACTTTTCTTTGTGGGGACTCAACTATGTGTCTTTGACATAATCAACAAACGTTGGCTATAGTGAACATGCAATTTCAAACTTAATAAGACAATTATCATATTGTTTCTCAGTACCACAATCAGTAAGACTTCTCCATGTTTCCATGACATAGCCCACACAACATTGTTTTTATGTTCCGCCTCTAAATAGGCAAATGCAACTAAAAATGTCATTCCTATAGGTGTCACACCAACAATGTCAAGTAAAGGAAGTTTGTACCTCTTTGTTTTGTATGTAGTGTCTATCAAGAACACCATATGATATGCATTACTCAATTTGACTGCATCCGGATGCATCCAAAACAAGTTGTGTACAACATTTTCATCCTTCAATCTATGTTAATGAATATACATGTCGCGTTCAAGAAGTTTCATTAGTTGTTGAATTTTAGTGTTATTGCCTCTTATACGCGTCAGGTATGCATATCTTGCATTGTATACTTGCTTCAAAGTTGTATAATTATTGGCATTGTGCTCCTTCAAAGTTAAAAGAATATTCTTTGGTTTCACCATCAACCTTGTTATATCAGCAACAATGATCTTCTCCTCCTCAGTTAGTCGACCAACATATGGGTGTCCACAAAATGACTTAGTCAAAACATGATTATGATTGTCATATATTAGTTTCATCGTTCACCCTTGACCTCCCGGGACTGGTTTATCTTGCTGCTTAAAAGTACAATCACATTTTCTAGTGCTAGTCGTTGAAGATGTCAAACCTTTTTTCCACGCTCTATATTTTCCACTCCCTTCACAACCAATTAAAACAAACGATGTCCTTCCTATCTTTCCAATTGACATGTCACTCCTCATTATGACAGCTACAAAATCATTATCATATACAACAATACGAGCCCATTCCAATACGTCATCACGGGATTGGAACACCTACAAAAATGGATAATACATCTTTAACCTTCTTAATTCATTCATTTAACAACTTTAACTAAATTCAAAATCATATAAATACCTCAAACGTTTTGAAGGCTGCAGGACAATCAACTAAACAATTATTATTTTCAAATGCATTAGGGTCCGCTCCAACGTCTTCATTCATATTAATTTCTTCAAACATAATATTGTCATACATCCACTCATCATTGTCCATCTTAAAAAATTAAAATTAAATTTAATCATTAACAAAAAAAATTATGCATAATAATAACATTTACAAACATTAAATTCATAACATAAAACAAATTCCATATGATATTTTTGTCAACATCAATATTACAAATGAAACTAAATTCAATAAACTGTTCATCAAATAAATAATAAAATGTTTTAACAAAACTTTCAAATTTCAATAATAAATTTAAATAAACAATAAAAAAATTAACTTATTGTATTTAATCCACAAAAATTACATGTCTCCATTTTACTACTTATAATTTTTCTGTTTAAAACTAATTTTAATAAAATATATTAATTTTTTTAAAAAAATGTTTTTTCAACATACGAATTGAGTAATCTGCGTGATTCATACGGATTAAGTAATCCGTAAACTTCTTACGGAACACAAAACACATGCGGATTTTGTAATCCGTATAATTCCATATGGATTATCGAATCCATAAGGTAAAAAAAAAAAAAAAAAACTTACCTCACTGCAGCAACGACGGATGTCCAACGAACCCAACCACCGAATGAATGCGTTAACCACCATCCAAAACTATCCCCTCCAACACAAAACCACCAATGCACAGCTTTTCCGAACAACTCAGCACTAGCAAAACGCAGAACCAAAATGCAACAATGAGTGACGTAGCACGCGAGACCAAAATAATGAAGAAACACACAAGGACATTTATGGAATATCAAAAATTATAATGGTGTATTAGAAAAGAAAATGGTATATGAAGCATATCCCAATTTCTTATGGGTCACATCGTCCATCCTAGTCCATTAGGTTAGCCAAATTTGTCATGATATATATATATATATATATATATATATATATATATATATTGCCTAAATTTATATAACTTTGTTAAAACAAGTGTAGTAGTAGTACTCCTCCTCAACGTTCAATAAAGTTGAGTAAATTAGGAAGGATGCCTTCCAGGTGAACATGAGGAATTGTTTTCAATAGAACGCTTAAAAGATTTAACCTCTTTAATTAGCATTATATATAGCTGAATTCATTATTTGAAAGGTCCAACCTATTCAACATACTACTTGGCTATTTCACTTAATCAAATTCAAGCTAAAATCCCAAAGCTTGGCCAAATCAACGTCCCTTCCCTTTGAGATTGTTGTGGCAATATTACAATCTGAAAAATACTCGCCATTGATTTTCCTCACTTCTGGATGCAATGCTACATTGCATGTTGTTGCAACTCCCTTCAGTAAAGGATGCAGAAGAAAGCAAATATGGAAGATCAAGCCCAAAACATATGGAGGGCAATTATTTCAAGAACTTTTAAACTATTTTCAAGAATGTGCTTATTTATATATAGTTATTTGACTGTTCCAAAAAAATATTCAAGAATATGCTTTTTTAATTAAAAGATGTTTAAAAAATGTACGTATTTTTTAAATAAATAAAGCGAAATTGCACTAATATTGGTTTTTAAGAAGAAAGATTACATGTATTTACCATTTTAAAAGTCCAAACGAATATTAATTGCTATTTTATCAATTATATATATGAATTCAACTATAAGTTTGAGTTTGTTTGTCTAACTAAACAAACAATCTAGGACAAACATTTAATGAATATTAAACTCAAATAGTTTACCAATAACTCATGTTATTTGTTCTGATATCTCTGTTCAAATATCATATTTGTTTAACTTACCAAACATTTAATGAATAATAAAACTTAAATAATATACTTATAACTCATGTAATTTGTCCTTATATCTCTGCTCAAATTAATATCATATTTGTTTAACTTACCTGTTGGACATCTTTAAACACAAATCTAACCAACATATAAATCATACCTGCATAAATCATACAGTAAGAACCCTATAATCAGAAACTATCATTATCTGCATGGAAACTACTTAATTTAATAAAAAAAAAAAAAAAACTACTCCATCCATTTCATATTACTTTTCTTGCAAAAAGATAAATGTAACAAATCACTTAACAACGAATTGCACGAATAGTATATGGATAAGTTTTATTGGAAATAAATTTCCAAATTGTTAACCCTACCATTTATAGTAATGCGCCTCTAATTGGTTAAAAGAGGTTTTCGTTACTTTTTGTATATGTTACTACTTTCGTATAAAATAGCATGGCTCTATTTGTCTTAATTAAGGTAATATACACATCTTAAGAAAAATATTAATGACATAAAGTACGGTGATGACAAAACGACCATTTTGACAAAATATCTTTATTAAATTATTAATTAGAATATAGTTGTAAATATATTTATACAGATCTAAAGAGACATAAAATATACGCCAGATGGAGCACTGGTGAAAACATATATCCAAAGCCAAGAGTTGATATTGCAAAGGGTGCCTCCAAGTGAACATGTGAAATTGTTTTTGCAAAGATACTTGAAGGGTTAAGAACATGCTTGAAGGGTTACAAAGTCTGAATTTAATATTCAAAACTCCCAATCTATTAAACATAGCTATTATTTTCTTTTAAAACACTCTATATGCATGTACAAAATATGAGATTAACTTTAACACCTAATAGGCTAAAACTATGTCGAGGATCAAATTGGGCTTATTTCATCGTAAATCAACAGAAACTTTTCAAATTAGAGATTGAATTCAAGGAAAATAAACAAAGAAGACTTTATTCACTATCCAAAATCTAACCATTTAAAGAATTCCTAAACAGACCATAAATTCACACGATAAAGCAATGTGTGGTAGAGATAATTACCAGCCAGCAAACTAGTGTGAGGAAAAATATTGGTGACGTACAATAGCTCCCGGATGAAGAGAATTGGCGCTAATATCTACCCCATCTTCCTAATCAAGATGTAATAACAAATAAGTAATTTAATTATAATATACCACAAAAAACTAATGATACAAAACCATAGAGCCATTTTTACTGACAAATTACAAGAGAGAGAAAAAAAGTCACCAAAACAAAAGGAGAAAAGACTCAGATAAACAAAATTGTCTTATGATTGTATTGTTAAGCATTCTCACAAACTTGATTGGCTACAAAACCTACTAAAATCTAGGAGTTAAAAAAGTTAGTAACTAATAGTTACAGACATTTTCGTAAAACTTGTTAATAATCACCTTCTCAAAATATATATGTAGTTTCAACTTGCAGATATTATATAATGAAGCAACCTATATAATTGGCAAGATAAAGGGATTACAGAGAATTAGTTTAGTGTGTGCAGACGACCAACGCTATTAATAAAGAACAAGTAACTATAAGTAAATCCATAAACATTATTTGGCTAGCTAGTGAATCGTGATAAAATGATTTAATCCCAATGAATATATAATGAGTGAGAAATTAGAATAAACTTAGTGCAATATGAATGTCTTTGTAAAATACAAAGACTAGCAAACCAATATTTCAAAAACTAGATTGAGCATCAAACCAGCAGAGAAAGAGTATTTGTTCACAGTTTAATCCCTTCACTGTTTTAAAGCAATGAAATGGTCAAATATTACTAAGATATTAAATTAAACACATATGGTAGCATTATATATTTTACATTATTTTAAAATTCATAAATAATAGACATTCGATGTGTGAGTTTATGAATTAAAGGATGTAAGATCAAATTGAACGAGGTCAACGTGGTTTTTAAGTAGTTTAATCAACGGATACCAGAGATCAACCCAAATTTTCAGGGGTTTCACAAATCTTTGATTTTTTCTTTATGGTGTCATAACTAGGCTAATTAAGGATCAAAATGGTCCAATTCGCTTTTAAAAGGAACTTTTTGAATAAATTTTTCTATAAACACTTCTAAGAGAGAAAAATAAGAAAGAAGAATGAAATAATTTTTTCATAAGCTAAAGATAGCTTATGCAATAAGTTAAAAAAATCATATTTTAGAGTAGTTAATACGAGAGGAGCTTCTATGTACCAATTAGCTTATGCATAAGTTCATTTTAGCTTATAAAAAAGTTTATTTTTTTTTATTTTTTTCTTCTTTTAGAAATATTTAAGTTTATCCAAATACATCCAAAGTTCCAATGTTGAAACAAACATTAAAAAACTCAAAAGCAGTTCATGCTGTAGTCTGAATACATTAAGCCACAATGAAAAGAACATATAATACATAAGGAACATTTTTTTAGTAATCAGCCAAAAAATTTAGATAAATTGATGAGATATATGTTGGAAGTTGTTTCTTCCTTCAATGCTTGGTGCAAGACTCAAGCTTGGTGAAAGTCTCAAGGTATTAGAACTCTCACTTGGTGCAAGGCTCAAGGGTCACACCCTTTGAGTTGTTCAATGTTTCTTCATAATTGATGATCTAGAACTTTTCCTCTTCTCCTAAATGATCTATAACCTTTCCTTCTATCTTATATAAGGATAGCTTGTGTAAGAGTTGTGGAAAAAAAATATGAGAATACCTCTAGAGGTAAGTTTGAGAGTAAGACCTCTTTAAGGAAGTTTGAGTGAATACCACAATTGTAGGTGATGTTTGAGCCACCACTTGTTGTGAAGTTTAATATCTTGTACCCATTATTTTCATAATAGAAGTTTGATTCTGGACTAGTGTCCCGTGGGTTTTTACTTCTTCCATTGAGGAATATTTTTCCACATTAAAATATTGTTGTGTTCTTCTCAATCTCTATCCTTTGTGCATTTTTATTTTCGATTCCGCATTGAATTTGAGGGACCACGTGCCAACAGTGGTATTAGAACCTGAGTTCAAAGGGTTCAGAGGAGACGAGATGAAGACCAATGGCGTTTTCCATGACGGAGACATTTTCAAGTTGACTGCTGACAACTTTACTTATTGGAGACCAATGACGAGAGATCATTTGTATTGCAAATACTTGTATGAGCCCATCGTACAAGCCCAGATGCCAGAAGGAAAGACTAAAAAACAATGGGAAGTCCTGAATCGCAAGGTAGTGGCCATGATCACAAAATACATTGACAGAAACCTCTTTGAGCACGTTGCCGAGTTCATCAACACGTACGAGTTGTGGGCGAAATTGGAATCCATGATACAGAAGAAGACTCTCAGAAACAAAGTACACTTGGTTCGTCGACTTATGAAGCTTGAATACAAGGACGACATAAGCATGATTGAACACCTCAACACCTACAAAGGCATTGTGAACCAACTCTCAAAAACCAAGATGAAGATCAATGACGAGGGTTGCGAAAACCGCACACTACGGCAAGTGCATCGCTCGTTTCAAGTAATAAAGTGGGTAAGTAGAGTATCGTTCTCCACAGGGATTGGAGTGAAATTCACAGTAATATTAATGCTAAGTAATTGAAAGTAACAAGAAAAGAAGTGTTTTGGAGAGTTTGTTTGTAGTGTTGAATGTTTGAAAGTAAAAATAGACTATAAAGGGAACAATGCAGTAAATAAATTGAAGTGTTACCAATGGAAGAGACAATTGTGGTCAGGCACAATCCCCTTTGATTCCTACCTCTTTCACTTAACTGGTTTCTCAAGTTTGATCACACAATGATACTTCTTTCCTAAATTAGCAAATCCTAATTCCTTAGTAATTTAGCCCTTTGACAGCAATCCTAATTCCTTAGTAATTCCTATCAAGCTTATGAAAGACTATATCATGAGGTTTGCTATTCCAATTGTTCAGAGAATAAATCTTTCCTACTTTAGTTAATCCCTAATCCCTTAGTGAATTAACCCTTTAACCTGAATCAAAAACCAAATTCCTTGGTGAATTCTATCAAGTTAAGCATGTAAAAGACTATATTATAAGGTTCCGCA
Source organism: Glycine tomentella (assembly GCA_007407185.1). Classification (NCBI taxonomy): domain Eukaryota; kingdom Viridiplantae; phylum Streptophyta; class Magnoliopsida; order Fabales; family Fabaceae; genus Glycine; species Glycine tomentella. Next base: position 9,015 of record PYAF01000680.1, on the reverse strand, counting down.
GCCACGCATCCCTATCCCTAGGTAATGAATAACTGTTATTTTACTAAGGTCAGAAATTAGAATCCCAACGTCCCCATTGCGAATCCTAACCCTCAATACCTAAATAGAATGGCCAATTCTAAATAAGAATAAAACAATG
>PYAF01000678.1:3024-36687 GCA_007407185.1 Glycine tomentella | reverse complement strand
TTTGGAGGTACAAAAACTGTTTTACCCATTGATTTTGAACCATATTTATACCCCAAACCAGAAGTATCACCAGCATATCTTTGCACACTTAGCATTTCAGCCAAGTTGCATTTTCCCTTGTAAAACTTTCTCAAGAGATCAATCAAATCACTGTTTTCAGCCATAAGCAACATATGTTTTTCACCTTGGCTTTGTTTATACTCATCAAAGTCCTTTTGAAGCAAATTATACTTGTCAACACTGTTAGAGGAAGAAGCTCACACACATCCATTCAATTTGTAACTTGAAACAAGTTTTTCATTTTCTTCTTTCAAGTTGCAAATCTCATTTTGCAATTCAGTAATTTTTTCAATATGCCATCTAAGATTTCCTCTAAGCCTATTATTGGATTTTGCAGGTTTTTGGGCTTCCTAATACATTTCTTGAAAAAGCATGAATAGCTTGATCAAGTTCTGAATTTACCTCATCATCTTCATCCAGAAGATCATCATTTTCTTCATTGATAATTGAGGTGAGACACATGTTGGCTTCTTCCAATTCAGTAGAGGATTCAGAGGTTGATGATTCATTATCCTCCCAAGCAATATATGCTCTTCTTGGCTTGATATCCTTCTTGCCTTTGCTATCTTGTTGCTTCTTCAAAAAGATTGAACATTCTAATTTTATGTGGCCAGGTTTACCACATTCAAAACAAGTAAAGTTGTTGTCAATCTTCTTGTTGTTGCTAGAGCTGTTGTTGGTGGAATTGTTCTTGTTGTTGCTTGTGAACCTTTTTCCCTTGTTTTTCTTTAGGAATTTGCTAAACTTCTTCACTATCAAGTTCATGCTTTCCTAATCTTCTTCATCATTAGAGTCTTTGTCCTCTTCTGCCTTGGGTGCTGCAGTTTTCAATGCTATTCCTTTGCTTTTTCTTTCTGCATCTTCACCAAAGGATAGTTGTGATAATTCAAACTCATATTCAAGCAACTTACCAAAGAGGGCAGCCATGGTCATTTTTGAAAGATCTTTGGATTCCTTGATGGCTGTCACTTTTGGTTGCCAAGCTCTAGTGAGACACTTCAAAATCTTAGTGTTTAATTCTTCAACATCAAATGTTTTTCCAAGGCCCAAGAGGTGATTCACTATATGTGTGAATCTTGTTTGAAGCCGAGAAATGCTTTCATTTTAATTCATTTTTAAGATTTCATACTCATGAATCAAAGAGTGCTTCCTTGATTTCCTTACTTCCTCAGTTCCTTCATGGGTGATTTCAAGCATCTCCCACATTTTTTTGGCACTTGTACATCTAACAGTTTTGAAAAATTCATCAGAAGAAAGGGCAGAGGTTATCATGTTCTTTGCTTTGAAATCATATTGAACAATTTTTTTCTCATCATCATTCATCTCATCCCAATCTTTGGGAATCATGTTATTGTCTACTACCTTGATGGACACCGTAGGACCCTTTTCTATGGCATTCCATGCTCCTACATCATTGGATTGAATAAAGATCTTCATTCTATTTTTCCAAAAGCTGAAATGCTCCCCCTCAAACAAAGGAGGTATGTTTAAAGATGCACCTTCCTTGAAGGTTATTTGTGAAGTATTCATTTTGAAAAAATGATCTTGAGTATCTTAACATTATTATCATATCAGAATATCACAAAATAAACTGCGGAAGCATATATGAATCGTATTTCTTGATACATTATGTATGGTACAAATACAAGCATATAAACAAAATCACAAATTCAGCTACATCTAGCCCTTATTGATCCAGAAATAAAAACAGAATCAGGCAGATATCAACCATATCTATGTAGATATGACAGGAGACAGAAAACTACCTCAACGCTCTCTGACTCTAATCCAAGCAGCATACAGTGCTTGACCTTCTTGGCTTCTCACCAAGGAATCAATCTTCTGTGTGTCTTATGCACCTGCAACATAAGCCCCACACGGGGTGAGATAAAAATCTCAGTAAACCCAGGGTTCTTGGAGGTCTTTCCTCCCCCTGGTTCACTTTCTTACAATAATATACTAGCTTAACTTAACGGTAAGCCATCTCATCTCTCTTATCAACTACCATATATCTATCACCATTTAGGCTTTCTCATTTCATATCACATCTCAGTCACATATATATATATATATATATATCATCCACATTGGGAACACATCATGCCGACTGAGAGTACACCTTTTCCATGGATAGGTTCTCTGTAACCTAGCCCATCATCTGGGAATGATCAATTAAGAGGTACCCTATCTTAGGACTTATTGTCTTCGCCTAAGAAGCTTATCCGACAGGTACCATTCCCCAGAATCCTTTCTCCCGGCTCTAGCATCCAAGAAACGCCTTCTTCTCCTCTCCACCTCAGCTCTCTCTGAGGAATCTCAGCAAAATTGCGGTTTCTCTCAAATTTTAGGCTGGAATTTAGCTCATACAGGGTTCTAATCATGTTTGTTGGTGATTAGAAGGTGTTTAGGTCAGGTGGGATGAAGTTATGGAGCTCCCCATGCCCATCAATGGCTGCCTGGGCCAGAGGAAGAAGAGGAATAATGTTTTGGCCTTCAAAAACGCGTGAATGGCCTTTTATACTGGTCCTGACCGACATGTCGCGCCAATCGCGCCACTCTGGCGCTAATGGCGCTAAAAACCAGTGCATCTGACGCCCTTGGCGCCACTTTGGCGCTCCTGGCGCCAACTTCCAACACCTGTGGCACTTCTGGCGCCATACTCCGTCGCTAATTCTGTCGCTAAATCCGTCATTAAGGCTTTTACGACAGAATTTTATAAAATTTAAAATTTCCTTTCTTTCCTTTTTTTATCTATCAAACCTAGGTTATTATATTCTCCCCACCTTTTTAAGAATTTTGTCCGCAAAATTCAAAACCATGTCTATCAATAAGTTTTCTGTTGATGCTGGGGTTCCATCAACTCGTCTTCGATCATCGGAATCGGTTCAGAAATCCCCTGAACCATCTCAGGTCCAAAAACTACGTCTCACCTACCTCCGTCCAATACACAGGATTTTTTGTACCTTCGACCATACTACGCCTCTTAAGGTACCATCATGCCCCACACTAGCAGGGTAACTATCGTCATATAATACTCCACCAGAGGTAGGTATCCATCCCAGCTGGTACTCTGCTCTCAAGCACAGGTTCTCAATTTATCTTCAAAACTTTGGAGAAGAGTTTCTCCCTGTCTGACCATCCATTTAAGGATGGTAAGCGGTGCTAAGCCCAAGCTGGGTCTCATGACCTCCTGAAGAACACCCCAAGCCCTAGAGGTGACCTTCAGATCCTTATATCTCAGATAACATTATCCGAGACGTCGTGTAATCTTACCATCTCTTTATCATACTGTTGAACCAAACTTCTTTGTAGTGTCGTCAAATCACACAGGTAAGAGATGAGTAGAATAGGTTAGTAATTCATAATCACCCAGATGAAATCATATTCAGTCTGGGTTCTATACAGTCCCCTTTTCACGTCATGGAATTGCTATCCCATTTCTACTAAGGGAACTGCAAAGGTTGTATCCGACCGAATGCCTCCGATGCTCACTCTTTACCTTCTGACGCACCAGATACTTAGCCACCTGTTCGGCTATCTCTCTCTCTCTCTCTCTTCATCTCTGGCCACCAGAAATTTTCTTCAGATTCTGATACCTCTTGGTGGCATCTGGATGAATACCGAACTGGCCCTTATGAGCCTCGGCCAGAACAATGCTAATCAGGCCTTTTGAGAGACATCTCGCTACTTAATCATAATTCTTACAACAATTCTGCTGTTTCTGGTCTCTCTAACCCTCTAAATCAAACTTTATAAATCTTGATCTTCTTGAATCAAGATCACAAGCACCCTCTGTCTCAGTTTGGTGCTTATCACTACCCCTTACCTTAAGCTCAGGGTCTGTGATCGTTATGCAGGTAGGATTTACATGCATCCTGTTCAAATATCCCTCACAATATGCAACTCAAAATCATCCTTTGAGGAATCCCATTCCTCATCTATATCTCATACTCAGCAATTTTTGTTCAACATGTACATGCAACTCTTGTGGTTACCAACCACCACCAACCTGATGTCTTATAGGTAGTGACTCCCATCATAGTCACCTGCTCTAATCATGAGTAGGATGAAACTCATCAGGAAGCTTCTGTCGCCTGAAAGCCTAGGCAACAGCCTTTCATCCTACCATAGAACTCATCCAAGCCCTCGCTTGGAAGTATCACAGTAACCTATAACCTTTACTCAGGTCAGGAGATCAACACTGGAGTTATAATCATCTGTTCCTTCATTTCTGAAAGTACCTTTGTACTCATAGGTCCACACACTGCACAGATCAAGAAACTCCAGATCTCAACTATGTCTTTGGTCCCTCCTAGGACGTCACGGTCTCTACATCACTGGGGTCCACTACTACCCCAACTGCATATATCACATGGCTAAATAATCCTTGGTTAGCCAATGCTCATACTTCGCCAACTTGACGTTCCACTAATCCTGTCCCATTTCTGGGAACAATTCTGAGACGCTCGGCATCACCTCATGAAATTAAAATCACATACAATTCAGCCCTCACGGTTGTTATAAAACATAACACATATAATAGTATGTGTCCAGATCACCTTGCCTGACATACCCCCATCGCCTGAGAGACCATCCACCCAGTGGTAGATTCTCTCAAGGCTCCACACCACGTCGCCTGGAAAAGATCATCCACCAAGTGGGCACATTCTTCCAGAACTTCACCCAATTCCTAAGGAAGATCATCTGCATCAGGTACATTCCCTTAGGACTTACTTGGATACCTATGGCAACTCCCAGATGACTCAGTCTCTTTCTCAGGTGGTAGCGGTGTAATCTTCTCTAGAATTACACTCAGGAATTCGCTCACCACCAGGGTCTACAACAGATCATCCCATGTTTCCCCCAACAAATCCATATTCAAAATGATCTCAAGGTAAACATGACTAGGCAGCACGATACCATCGTGCATTCTTTGCCATCACACTAGAACTGCACATCGCTGCAGTACATATCCACTCCACAATGCTCTCTATGAGCAGTGATACCCTCCATAGGAAGAAACAACCTAACCCTCAGTCAGCTTAACCATAATGCAATATCATTCTCAAAGGAATAAAAGGTAGCTCCAAAGTCCCACCCGACTCTCACATCATAGCCTCGATCAGATTTGTATCTCTGACCAGGTAAGGAGTTCTAGCTGCCTTTCTGACTTCCACTGCATAAATCCAGCCTACGGTTGGTCCTACCCTGATCACTATAGTATCTATAACTCAATTGTCCACTGATGGACTTTCTCTATCATAGGGATCATACTTGGCACATGATTAACATAATCATGGCCCAGTGAGCACACTCCTTAATGATCCCTCTTCTTTCCCCACGTATCACCCCTGGGAGGTGAAACTAACCTCAGGGGTTCACCTCTGAACCTTGAGTCATCACCTCTTCTACAGCCGGCAGAGTCCATCTGAAACCTGCAGCAGAACCCAACTCATTTAAGCTTGACCAACTATCGTCATCAGTCCCCGCACAAGGCCCTCACTTGGCCTGCTATTTCCTTTAGTATTTATGGGGAAAACATCTGTCTGGAAGTTGGTCTCATATTCCACAGGCTATAACCTCTCAACCACTGGGAGTAGTAATCCACTACTCTTGTTATCTCGTTCGGTTGTAATCTCATTGTCAGCCTCAGCCCAGGACACCTAGTCCCCTATCAGGTGGTCCTCCCAACCTGATGGCAACTACCTTTGCTCTCATAAGTCAGAGGTATAGAGAACAGTCTATCGTCTTTACACAAAGTTCTCACCTCTTCAAACAACTACAACTAGCCTTTATCAAGGCTTTCTACATTTCTCAGTTTACAGCCGTCTCACGCTGCACAGTCTCCTATATCTGCCTGTTTGCAGCCAACTCGTGGTGCATGGCTGTCAACACAGCCACCACTGGATCAATCCGGGCTTCCATCATCCTACTGTTGCTCTAGAATCCGGTCATTACATTGCACATGTACACCAACCTAGTGAGTTGATCAGGCTCACCACTAGTGTCCCCACATGCAATAATCAAGACAGATTCAAACAACAGTACTGAGCAACTCAAAATTATCATACATAATGCTTCCATCAAGAATTCTTGCTCTGATACCATAAAATGTAACACCCCATGTGCACCCGGTGTATTAACATTATTATCATATCAGAATAGCACAAAATAAACTGCGGAAGCATATATGAATCGTATTTCTTGATACATTATGTATGGTACAAATACAAGCATATAAACAAAATCACAAATTCAGCTACATCTAGCCCTTATTGATCCAGAAATAAAAACAGAATCAGGCAGATATCAACCATATCTATGTAGATATGACAGGAGACAGAAAACTACCTCAACACTCTCTGACTCTAATCCAAGCAGCATACAGTGCTTGACCTTCCTGGCTTCTCACCAAGGAATCAATCTTCTGTGTGTCTTATGCACCTGCAACATAAGCCCCACACGGGGTGAGATAAAAATCTCAGTAAACCCAGGGTTCTTGGAGGTCTTTCCTCCCCCTGGTTCACTTTCTTACAATAATATACTAGCTTGACTTAATGGTAAGCCATCTCATCTCTCTCATCAACTACTATATATCTATCAGCCATTTAGGCTTTCTCATTTCATATCACATCTCAGTCACACATATATATATATCATCCACATTGGGAACACATCATGCCGACTGAGAGTACACCTTTTCCATGGATAGGTTCTCTGTAACCTAGCCCATCATCTGGGAATGATCAATTAAGAGGTACCCTATCTTAGGACTTATTGTCTTCGCCTAAGAAGCTTATCCGACAGGTACCATTCCCCAGAATTTCACTAAACCCTATCCAATACCTGAGGAGGATCATCCAAGGAAGGCTCTCCACTCACTCAGGATACCTACTAGTACTCTGCCTGAGGAGGATCATCCACTTAAAGGCTCTCCACTCAACTCAGGACTTTAACACAACTCTGCCTGAGGAGGATCATCCATTTAAGGGTTCTCCACTCAACTCAGGACTTTCACACACATACACATATTGCCTGAGGAGGATCATCCATTTAAGGGCTCTTCACTCACTCAGGACTTTGGTCCACTGCCTGAGGAAGATCATCCAGTTAGGGCTCTCCACTCAACTCAGGTCTTATATGGACATTCTACTGGCCAGAGAATTCTCGCCTAATCACATAATCAATACAAAGCATGACATTCTCATCGTGTCAAGCTAACATCAATACCAACATGCCATAATGGCATGTTCCTCAAAAACACAGCAACACACAACATTAGTGCAGAGCGTAACACTATCACAGTATTAGCTTATCATTCCTCACAGAACACATTCATAGTGTTCATTAATCATTAGAATACCACAGGTATTCCTCTTATACCCCAATACCTCTCGTCCTCTATCCTAGTGTTTAGTTAACACTAATTACTATATATATATATATATATATATATATATATATATATACGTCTGATATACCTATCAGCAAGCCAATATCATTCCTAACACAATCGCAGTGTTAGGTTTATCACCAATCATAGAACACTAGTACAGTGTTTATCTCATCATCATACAATACTATCATCAATTAGAACACTAACAAATTGTTCGTTATCATATGAAGTACATAACTAATAAATAGTGACCTCCAAGCCAGGAAATCACTCCAAAGAACACTGAGCTTACCTGGCAAGACTGTGCTTTATCCTCATTCTTCAGCTGGTTGGCCCATGCTGCTGACACCCTCGTGTCTCGCCCTCTGGCAATTCACACAACACAGTCAATATCAAACTCATTATACCAGGCGTCTGACAACGGTTCTCAACCGTTGAAATGAAAGGAAACATGATTCCTTTCCATAGCTTCCCAATCCTCTATCTTAAGGTTATCAGTTCAACCACTTCATAGGCCACTCACAGATCCTTAGTGGGACCATTCTCAGCCTGACCATGGCCTCAGAGTCTTTCTAAGACTCTCTATTAGGCAATCCACTGTTCTATAAATTCATAAACCAGCAGTTATCAAACATGGCCAAACCAGACATATTAATGCATATTCACCGTTTATTTGGCCTCATGAACAATTCATATAAAGGTACTTAGGTTCATACCTATCCTAGTACCTTCCATTTACTCCAACCTTTTCCTACTCAGACCAATCTCAGGTTTTTAAACCAAACTTCATCAGAACTTTAATTTCAAGGTCCCATATTCCTCAAAACAACCTCCTAATCATACTTTTCTAAAGAACCTAAGCCTAATTCCAGCCCTATCAGGGATAGGTTACTATTCACCTCATTACCCAATTCACAAATTAACCGGTGAAAGCTGAGTTTCTTACCTCAAAACCGCTGAGGAAGGCCGGAGAATCCTTTCTCCCAGCTCTAGCATCCAAGAAACGCCTTCTTCTCCTCTCCACCTCAGCTCTCTTTGAGGAATCTCAGGAAAATTGGGGTTTCTCTCAAATTTTAGGCTAGAATTTAGCTCATACAGGGTTCTAATCATGTTTGTTGGTGATTAGAAGGTGTTTAGGTCAGGTGGGATGAAGTTATGGAGCTCCCCATGCCCACAATGGCTGCCTGGGCCAGAGGAAGAAGAGGAATAGTGTTTTGGCCTTCAAAAACGCGTGAATGGCCTTTTATACTGGTCCTGACCGATATGTCTGGCCACTCTGGCGCTGATGGCGCCAAAAACCAGTGCATCTGACGCCCTTGGCACCACTTTGGCGCTCTTGGTGCCCCTTTGGCACTCCTGGCGCCAACTTCCAGCACCTATGGCGCTCCTGGCGCCAGACTCCGTCGCTAAATCTGTCGCTAATTCTGTCGCTAAATCTGTCACTAAGGCTTTTGCGACAGAATTTTATAAAATCTAAAATTTCCTTTCTTTCCTTATTTTATCTATCAAACCTAGGTTATTATACCAATTTACAATAGAAAAGCAAATACAATTCTAACAGAGAATTACAAACTTAAAGAGTAAGGAAAGAAATCACCTGATGATCCAAAGATGATATGCATAAGAATGAAATTACCAGATTGAATGCAAATAACAAACTCAGAACATCGCTTTCCTTAAACTTTGAAAAGAGAAAGCTTGCTTCACTCAATCCCTTAGACCCATATGAGTTTCATGGAAGTAAGAACTTAGTGAGGCCAGAAAAATCACTTTGTGAATGTTTAGAGTGCCTTAGAATGCTCAGAATACGAATTACTCAATAGGAAAACATATTCTAAATAGGAAAACATATTCTAAAATTTTGGATAGTGTTCATTGTATTTTCATTAAATAGGAAAACATATTCTAAAATTTTGGCAGAGTCTCCTCTGTAATTAAGACTTTTCCCAAAAATCCAATCAATTACAACAAAAACATCAGTCATAATTTTATTCATCAACAAGCCAATTCATCGCATCCCATTAGTTAAAAACACAGTTTTTCTTGAAAACGAGCACACACGAGAACAAACACACATCAATCATAAATACATCACATCCCATTAGTTAAAAATGTAGTTTTTCTTCAAAACCAGCACACAACAGGGACATGCAGTTATCTTCATAGTTGGACTCCCTGGCCCCCAACTATGGTACCAAAACCATAACTAAATAATAAACTTCCCTTACCTAACTAGGAGTTCTCCTGATAAAACCTCACAATGTTGTTTTGGAGATCCTTCAATACCCGTGCTTGTCCGAACGCAGAGCTGTACATACCAAATTGAAGATAACTTAGTATAGGTTTCAAAGACAAACTTAACATTAACATTCGGGGTCAAATACCCACTCAAATTTAAAAAGAGGCTAAAATGGTGTTTTGGAAGCCACATCAAAAGACATCATTTTGGAATTTCGATCACGCCAATGTGACCAGGGTTCAACAAGGATCACAAAAATGACATCAGTTTCATAAAAAGGAGACATTTACAACGTCTCATTTTCAGAGGGTTTTCAAATGAAGTATAGAAACAGCCAACAGCGGTACCCGAATCACAAGGAATATCAAGAGAGGCTTAAACTAGCTAGAAGAAGACAAAGGAAACCAAGGTTACCTCAAAGAAACCAAGAAAGGAGGATTGAAGGCTTCATTCTCTACTGAAACTTTGAGAAGATTTTCGAAAGATTCTGCTCCGATTAAAGTGTTCTTCTCCGTGCGGTGGTCCAACGACAAGCGACGGTGCCTTGTAGTGGTCTCCGGTGGCTGTGGGGTGTGGAGGAGGAGGGGAAGGAGGTTTGGTGGCTATTTTGGGGGAGAATAAGCCATTTTTTTTTATCTTGGACGCTGTTGAATGTATTTAACACCACCTTTACTCGCCCAGGTGAGCAAAAATGCCTGTAAAATTCGCCTAGGCGAGCTGACCAGATTCTAGAATTTCTGCTTTTGTGAAAAAAATTAATGTCTCACATTCTAGCTATTATATTCACAATCCCAATGCTCAAATGTTACGTATATGGATTCCCTCTATCAAAAGATAATTTAGTGTAGATTTCAAAGGCAAGGTCAAAATTAACATTTGAGGTCAAATACCCACTCAAATCGTAAAAGGGCTAAACGATGATTTGAGAGTTCACATCAAAAGACATCATTTTGAAATTTCAATCACACTAATGTGACCAGGACTCAACAAGTATCACAGAAATGAAATCAATTTCATAAAAATGAGACTTTTACAACATCTAATTTTCAAAAGGTTTTCAAAGGATATGTAAAACTCCCAATAACAGTACCCAAAATCCAAGAGATACTAAGAGAAGATTAAACCAGCTAGAAGAAGACAAAGGAGATTAAGATTACCTCAAGGAAACCAAGAAAGAAGGATTTGGAAGCTCCATTCTCTACCGAAACTTAGAGAAGAGTTTTGAAGATTTCGCTCTGATTAAAGGGTTCCTCTCCATGTGGGGGTTTTGTGGCAAGCAACGGCGGCCCATGGTGGCCACCGGCGATCTTGGGTTGTTGAGGATGATGGTGGGAAGTGGGGTGGTTGTTTGGAGGAAGAAGAAGCTCCATTTTCATGCTTTAGAGGCTGTTGTATGTATTTATCACTGCCTTGACTCGCTCAGGCAAGCAAAAATGCCTACAAAATTTGCCTGGGCGAGCTGACCAAATTTTGAAATTTCTGTTTTTGTGAAAAAATTAATTTTTCACGCTTCCCAAGTTGTTGTGACAATCCCAACAGTCAAAAGTTACATATGTGGGTTAGTAACCTACCTTTAAATTGGAAGGCGATCCAACGGTTAACCAATCCATAATGGTGATTTTACTAAAACAAGTTTCGGGTCAAACTTGAAATCACTCAATTACAACGCAGCTCCAACAACTCCACATAACTTGACATCTACACCAAGAAATTGCACATGGATAATTCACATAACATTTTAATTAATCTTAACTAATCAAATAATCAAACAATCGCAACAAATACACCAAATATCTATTTTCAGTTATTGAAATTTCAGAGTGTTACAATGCAGCTTTCAAGGCTATGCTTTTGTGTTTCTTGTATGCATCTTCTAAATGTGTTAGTTGTGATATTTCAAGTTCATACTCAAGATGCTTACAAAAAAGTGAAACCATAGACATCTTGGATAGATCTTTTGATTCTTTGATTGTTGTCACCTTTGGTTGCCATGGTCTTGTGAGGCACTTCAAGATTTTGATATTCTACTCATCAGCATCAAAAGTTTTTCCAAGACCAAGAAGATGATTTACTATGTGAGTGAATCTTGTTTGGAGTTGAGATATGTTTTCTGTGGTGTTCATCTTGAACATTTCATACTCATGGATCAAGGCATGCTTCCTTGATCTTCTTACTTCATCTATACCTTCATGAGTTACATCTAACATCTCCCACATCTCCTTTGCACTTTTGCACCTAACAATTCCAAAAAATTCATCAGAGGAAAGTGCAGAAGTAATCATGTTTTTAGCTTTGAAATCATACTGAACAACTCTCTCTTCATCATCTGTCATTTCATCCCATTCTTTGGGAATCATATCATTACCAATAGTTTTTATAGGAATCAAAGGACCTTTTTCTATTGCATTCCAAGCACTTGTGTCTTTGATTGAATTAAGATTTGCATTCTATTTTTCCAAAAACTGAAATGCTCTCCTTCAAACATCGGAGGACGATTGAGGGAGGCACCCTCCTTGAAGGTAATTTGTGTGGTATTCATTTTCTTTTTAAAGATAGATAGTAATCTTGAATAACACTCAAGAACCTGCTCTTGATACCAATTGAAAATGATAGGAATACACACAATAACCAAGAGAGGGGTGAACTGGTTTAAACTTGACCTTTTAAAATACTTTTAGAAAATCAGAGTTTTAAGGATCTTTATCACAAATAAAACAAGAATGTCTCAAATTAATCAAACTACTCAGCCCAATAAAAAACAATTGCTAAAAAACTCAACTTGTTGAATAATAAAGATTTCACCAAGAACCACATATCAAGATAGCAAGTAGAGATTAAAAAATAGAAATCAACACAAGAATTTATACTGGTTCACTTCTCAAGAGAAGCTACATCCAGTTCTTCTAATCAACACTAGATTAGAGTTCCACTATTAACAAATTTCAGTTCTTACAAGCTTTACAACAATCACTCTTTATCAAACCTAGATAAAGAACAGAAATCTAAAATCCTATTAGATTCCTAATGATCAAGACATAGAGAACCCTTCCCTACTCCTCCCTCTAGAGAAACCCACTCTAAAAAAAAAACTTTAAGAACACTTAGCAAAAGTTACAAATAACCAAAAATTCAGAAACAAATTTACAACAAGAGTTTATGGAGAGAGACAACCTGATGATCCGAAGAATATGAATGAATATGATTTACCAATTAGAGTTGAAATGAAAAACAAGTTTCAGAACTTTCTCTCCAAAAGCTTCTTTGAAATCTTGCCCAAGTAATCTTTCAATGCACCAAGAAGATTTAAAAGTGTGGGACAAGAACTAATTAACTCAGATGAACTTTTCTCACTTTCAGAAGGCTTATGAATACCTTGAAATTTTGAATTCAAGAGTTGTGTCTTTCAAAAAAACTCACAATCTATTTATAGCCAACTTCTGCAACTGAATGTAATCGATTAAACCGTCACAGTAATCGATTAAATTATCATTTGTAATCGATTAATATTACAAGTAATTGATTAATTTTTTCTTTACTCAATTTGGAAAAGTTCAACGAACAAAGTAATCAATTAATACGAGTTGTAATCGATTAAAACAGTAAGGTTCAGTTTTGAAATAAGCCTATGTAATCGATTACGATTGAGTGGTAATCAATTAAGGCAGTCATGCATATTTAGAAACAAACTTATGTAACCAATTACAGTAGAATGGTAATCGATTAAAACAGATAGCTATGATTTTCATTTTGTGCTATGTAATCGATTAAAGTGTTTTTCATGGATTTTCCAGAATAAAATAGAATCTGGTAATTGATTATATCTATATGTAATCGATTAAGACAGTGTAAAATGATTTTTCCAAAAACTTAACCATGAGAAATTAATTTCTTATGAAAACATGGACAACTTTAATGCTTTAGTAAAAACATGTATGCATGTTAATGATTATGTTCATGCAATGCAAGAAGCATAAGATTAGCCTCACATACTAAACAAATTACAAATACATTGGCATGAGAAAAGCTAAAATCAACTTCATCCTTGACTTGATCTTCTTCCAGCTCCCCTTATATCCAACAAAGTATTCCCCAGTCTAGAGCATCAAGGAAGATGATTACTGTTGCCATCTATAAAAAAATAAAACAAATCTAATGAGAGATAAAATTTCTCAGTAGGCAAAACTAAACCAGGAAATACGTTAGTACGTTAGTAATTTATCAAATAATTCCAATAGCATGAATAAATAACCATTCACACAATATGTATTCATGAAATTCCAAGGTGAACATGGCCTCTACATATCGTATTATATGTAACTACATCTCGTACTGGATATAGTATCGGATCCTATTTCACAAATCTTGTATTGGACTTAGAAACATGAATCAATATATATCATCACATCATATTCATCATTCTCATCAATAATACCATCCATCAGCAAATACATACAACCTCATAGAAAATTTTCATCACAAACATCATACAGACCAAATGTATTGTTAGGCTACCATACCTTATTTAATCAAAATCATGCCAACTTGTGCATGGCAACAGAATATCCTCAAGCTAAAGACAACATGTGAGTAATCTAACTAGGAAACCTTAATATACCATCCATATAATTTTCTAATTCTTTTACACTATCACCATAAAATATTTGAACTTAACCAAGACCTTATGCTCTTCTCAACTTATCACTTTACTATTTAATTATCAAACTGAACCACTTGAGTAATTAGACCTCCATCCCCATGCCATTTAGCCTATACTTCTTAGAATTAATTAGAACATCTCAACCATAACATATAAGCAAACAGTCCAAAATTCAATCAAAATCAAGTCTACAGGTCATCAAAATCAAGTCCAAACATTTCTGAAATTTCAGCATTTAAATCACCAACCTATCCTATTGTTAAATCAACATAATCACATCATGAAATACCCTTCAATGATAGGAAAATTCAGCCTAACTGATCAACCATAAAGTAATGCAGTACACAATGACATCTTTTGTTGTTTTCGTAACTACAAGTAGTACACAATCTAGATTTACCTGAATTTTTTATATGTTATAGTTCACATCTAGATCTTTAATCCCATATAACATACACATAATTTGAGTAAGAAATGAGAAAGATATATATTTTTTAAAACGGGTGGCAGTGGCTGTTTTGAGTATGTACAATTTTGGACAACTTGTGTTTGATTAAATTTTGGGCATGATTTCACTTCTCGGTTTGGTCCTGTATTTTAGGAAAACATAGATGACGTCCTAAGCTTTAAAATGAGTGGTCAAACACCTCTTTTGTTAAGTACAGAGGGAGATATAAAATTCTATCATATCCTTCTTGTATCACACTATCATCACATATCCACAATTTATTTCAACATAAATATAAGCTCAAGAAAAAATTTGGAGGATGTTACACTAGGAGTTATTTGAAGACACAAAAACACATAGACACAAAAACATAATTTCTAGCTTCTTGCGCAAGTTTTCAGAATTAAAATCTTTTCTCTCTTTTTCTCTCAAAAAAATTCAAGTGAAGAGAAAAATTAAACAAATTTTCATGATTATGAATATGTTTAGGATTGAAAACAAATTAGGTTATAGATTTATTTCCTAATTTTGAATTTTAATCATAGATTGTTTGGATGATATTTCAATTCAGTTTCTGATTTCAATTGATTTAGGAGTTAATTCGACTCATTAAAGAAATGCCTAGCACCACAGAAAAAAGTGTCTCGTTAAGCTTCAGACCAACCTTTTCGAGTTCCTGTATGTCGAAAAAGTATTCAACATGGATGGAGGAGGGTTCATTGTCAGTGTGTATGTGATAACAACCGTCGAATCGTTCCAAAACAAATAAAACTAGGATTAATTTTGTAGTACAAAAAAAACCTAGGTCGACTTAGAGATACAATTCAATTTGGTTCTGACTTCAATCCACTTATAAACAATAGGGGACTTTCAACAAACGGTTTGCAGACAATAAACAAAAATTGCAGAAACACAAACAAAAACGTAGAAAATGTAGAAATTGACAGAATTGATGAAATAGGTTGTGAAACAGGTTTAAGAGCATCAATCCAATTCACCAAACCAAGCAATTCTATAGTTATACAGATAATGATCATATTGTGAAAGTTCAGTCAATGTCATTAGAGGTAGTTCAATTGAATTAATCCCTAAATCAATTGAAATCACAAATCAGATTGAAATATCATCCAAACAATCTGTGATTAAATTCAAAATTAGGAAATGAATCCATAACCTAATTCTTTTTCAATCCTAAGCACATTTATAATCATGAAAATCGAAAATAGGATTGAAGAAGAAGATGAACATTCACACAGAAATTGATATACTAAACCAGAACTTAAATTCCTCCATGCTTGGATTGGATCCTTGGATTGATTGATAGTTTAGCCTTCCATGATCATCACCAGTGGAAGAGCATTAGAATTTGTGCAAGAAACGATAAGAACAAAGTTGAAAGGAGGAAGGAAATATATATTGTGACTGAACAGAAGGAAAGGATGGGCCTTGATTTGGACCATTAAGCTTATTACACAAAGCGAAGCCCAATTTCGCAACACAAATTCCAAGTGTAGAGGTTTTGACTTCCAAGCCTAAAATAACCCTCAAAACGAAAGAACTGGTCCAAGCTTATTTCTGGCAAAATTTATCTCTTTTCCTTAGCTTTCCAAGGATCACTCATATGCTCTATTTGGAGTTGTAACACCCTGAAAGTTCGATAACGGAAAATAGATTTTTGATGTATTTCTTGTGTTATTTGATTAGTTTAGATTAGTTGAATTATTGTGTAAATTATCCTTGTACAATTTGTTAGACTATTGGCAAGCGTACCAATGTCATCACGGGTTACAAAATTTATAATTGTTCGTCTCCACAGGGACTTGAGTTACTCAGTTATTTTAAATAAAAGTAACAGTTTAATAGTTTATGTATAAGTATAAGCGGAATTTCATGAGTTGGTGAAAATAATGTAAATAACGGAAATAAAGAAATTACAGAAGTAATGAATTTAGTACGTCGAAACTACGAAAAATTAAGAAAAACAATTAAAGCGAGTTTAATTAATTCAAGAAAAGTGTAGGATTGGATTTCATCGTTCATACCCTTAGTATCCAATTAACATTACCGTGTATAAATCATTTTCTATCATTATTGATGCACACATAAAATCACCCCAAATTGATCCCTCGCATTTGAGAGTCCTAAGAATATTTATCAAATATCGATCCCTCGCATATGAAATAAATATCCCAGCATTATAATCATAATCTCCTGTTTGTTTGCAATCAAAATATTATGCTCTATTCCTAGTAAAGTAACGTAAAGAGTAAAATCATTTAATTCAAATCCTAAGAGCACTTTCTAGTCAAACTTAGAATCTAATTTCATGAAACTGGTGATCAGGTTGAATCAAGCATTAAGAATAGAATGAAACTACCAATAATGAGTAGAAAAGATTCATGCATATATCAAATATTAAAAGAGATACATACGGGTAGAAGATTATATCCAATCCTTAGGAGAAGCTAGCCGATCATTGCGGAGAGCACAAGATCAACTAAAGACATGATGAAGGAAGCAATCACCAATCCTAATCGCAAGAGTTTCCTCACCAATTTTTCTCTTCTCTCACCTCTCTCTAAACTTCCTAAAGCTCTAGTTTCGTTCTTGTCTTCCAATGGCTTTCAAATGGATGGCTTTGGTTTATATTTGCATGGCTTTATATAGTAGAAGGTGAGTTGCTCAGGTCCACTTGCCCAGATGAGTTTTTTAGACTTGTTTCACTAGCTTGGGCGAGTTAATTGCTTAGTGCTAAAGGACTCCATTCTCCCAAGTGAGTGATTTCTTTATGTTTTGCTCACCTGGTTGAGTTAATACTTCACTTTGAAGAAAGGTCATTAGCCCAGGCGAGTTTGGGCAAATTTGCTTCCAGAAATTTCCTATTTTGACCTTGCCTTCTTTTCTTGTCTTGGTTTGTTTCGGATGCCACATGGACACTTTGATACCTATCGAAACACCGACATTGAGTGGATTAACCTTCAAAAATGTAAACAACACATATATATGTGATGACCTGCAGTGTGGCGCGGTTGGCGCCAGATCCCTCGCGATTAGCGCCGGGATTGTTTAGCAGAAAATCCTGCGAGGGGTGTGGCGCTGGTAGCACCAGGGTTGACGTGGGTAGCGCCAAACCCACTGGAACTTGACGCCTCGAGCGCCAGAGCCACGCGAGGGGCGCCAGAGGTTTCCCAGCCCGCACGGTTAGCGCCATAGGTGGTGCTGATGGCGCGGTAAGTGATCTGGAAAACCAATTTTCACTGGTTTTCCACGCGATCAGTGCCAGGTGTGGCGCGGACGGCGCCATAAGGCCAAGGGAGGATGGCGCTGATGGCGCCAGTGTGGCGCGGGTGGCGCCACAGGTTCTGGAAGTTGGCGCTGGGGGCGTGGGAGTGGCGCTGTTGGCGCCACAGACACCGCCATTGTGGCGCGGTTAGCGCCAGAGGTGGCGCGATCCGCGCCAGACCTCTGGCAGGCCCAGTATAAAAGGCCAAAACGCGAAAACTGAAGGAGAAAAATAGTTCTTCTTCCTCTCCACGCTCCATTGGAGACTTGCCCAAGCTTCCTAGGACCTTATTCCTTGACCCAAACACCTTGAAAGCTTTAATCCTTCATCCTTTCTCTTGAAAAACCCCTTGAGAGAGAGAATCCTTTTCCTTCAAGGGAAAACTCAGAAACTTGAGTTTGGCGGAGACCCAAGGTGTTTTACGGACACCAAAGCTTGAGGAAGCTGTCCTTCATCCTTTTTGGTCGCCATTGAGGTAAGAAACTCGAGTTTCTCCGGTTAATTTAGGATTGGGGGTTTTCTATGAATAGTGACCCAATTGAGCTGGGGCTAGAATTAGCCCAGGGTCTTGTAGAGAAACTTGTTTAGAGTAATGTAGTGATGAAGGATTAGCTTTCAGTTTTTGATTTGGGGAACTTTGAATCTTGGCTCTGTGGTTAAATGGGTGGCTTTTGTGATAAGTCACTTGTTGGGTTTATGACCTGCTAGAGCCTTGATTATGTTGTTCTGAGCCTGTGAGGCTAGTTTGGGCGGTGCCTTTGATGAGGGTTGACCGTTCCAGAGATATATTGAATTATGGGCTGAACTTGATAAACCCTAAGTTAGAGGATTTCTATTTTCTTGTGATTGGATGCTGGTTGTTTTTGGTTTTGATATGAGCCTATATGCCTTGATTAGGACTTGACACCGAGGGTGTCGGTGGCGGGTGCCACAGAGCAGGGAGAGAACTGCAGAGCGAGGCTTTGCTAGGTAAGTTCTTGGTCCCTGGGGATGATTTCCCGCTTGTTTGTGCCACACCACACTCTGGAGGAGTGTTGGTCATATTCATGATGCATGCATTTGGTTGTTGCATTCCCATAATGATATGTATATGCATCTATGCTTGAGAAATGTATTATGCCTGTTACTAGATCTTCTGGCTAGTAAGATAGATATGGACCTCCCTAGGAGATGGTTTTCCTCCTAGTTTGGTTGGCTCATGGTTGATGATATCCCAGGGGATCGGTGATCCTCCAGACCAAGGGAATAGGTGTGTCCCGTCGAGGTTGATTGCCTATTCTCAGAGGTACCATATACGTGCATCCATGCGTAAGGGGTAGCTCCCGATGGGATGGCACGGGTGTGAGTTCCGGTCTCACACTAAGGTTAGGCGTCGATGATATCCACCGTACATAGAGCAAGATGAATGCTCATATGATTATGAGGGCTGGGTGGCCATTTGTTTGTGACTGCTTGATGTTTGTATCATGGAGAGTGGGCTAGGGTGGAGGAGATTCCTCCATGGATCCTGAGCTTACTGAGATGTGTATCTCACCCCGTGTGGGGTTTATATGTTTACAAGTGACTCTTCTAGCAGAGGAGAGCAGTCTCAGGGCAGGAGGCCCCAGTAGAGACGTGTTTGCTAAGCCAAATGACAGAGAGAGAGAGCTTGAAGGCTCAGTTTTGTTTTGATTTTGTCTTGTACCCTGAGAAGGGAAGGTGTGTGTATACACCTGAGAGATGTATAGTTCTGTATACCCTCATGTGAGGGTTATTATTCTTTTGTATCACCACTGTGTGGTGTTGAGACTGATGTATATGTATATGTATAGAACTATTGATGTAATGATATGAGTATTTTTTTTCCTCCTGAGTATTTTGTGATTTATATTTGGATATCTGCCTATATTATTGTATGGAAAACTGGATCAGCAGGGGTGTTTGTTATTCTGATGTGTATATTATTCGTGTTTTATTCCATTCCATACATAATGAAATCAAGAAAAGCGATTCTATGCTTCCGCTAAGTTTTAATTAATGTTTTGAAGCGCTAATATGATATTGTTAATGTTAATACACCGGAGGCCTACGTGGTGTTACATTATATATGTAATATCTATAAAAAAAAACAATTAGGATTAGGATAAATTTATAAGCAAATTTACTGAAATCAAAAGATAAGTGCTAGCATTATATTCCTGAAATTAACTAAAATATAGCACTTATCACAATTGCTTAGTGTGGATGTTAAGATCTGTGGAATTTGTTTGGGTTGTGTTGAAATTGTGTGCTTTCGAGTTTGACCCAAAACCTGTTTTAGTAAAATCATCATTCTGGATTGGTTAACCATTAGATCCCTTCAAATTTTAAAGGTAGGTTCCTAACCCACATATGCAAAGGTTGACCGTTGGGATTGGTGAAATAACATCTGAAGTGTGAGATAATAATTTTTCACATAAGCAAAAATTTTAAATACATGCAGCAACATGAAAATCACGAAAATGGAGCCTCCACCACCCACGACCACTGGTGACTGCCAAGAGCCGCCATTTCTTGCCGTTGGACCACCGCAGGAAAAGGAACACTTTAATCGGAGCAGAATCTTCAAAACTCAACTGGAGGAGTTTATTATTTGAGGTAACCATGGTTTTCTTGTATTCTCTTAGCTAGTTTGAAGCCTATCTTGATTCTCTTGTGATTTGGGTACCGTTATTGGGTGTTTTTATACTTCCTTTGAAAGACCTTTGAAAATGAGATGTTGTAAAAGTTTCCTTTTATAATATTGATGTCATTTTCGTGACCTTCGTTGAGCCCCGATCGCATTGGTGTGATCAGAATTTCAAAATGATGTCATTTTGATATGAACTCCCAAATCACCATTTTAGCCTCTTTTTATATTTGAGTGGGAATTTGACCTCGAATGTTAATGTTAACCTTATCTTTGAAATCTATACTAAATTGTCTTCGATTTGGTATATAGAGCTCTGCGTTTGGACATGCACACGTATTCGAAGGGTCGCGAAACAACAACGCTATGCTGTAACAGGGAGAACCCCTAGTTGGGTAAGGGTGGTTTATTATTTGGTTATAGTTTTGATATCATAGTTGGGGGCCAGGGAGTCCAACTATGAGGATAACTGCCTGTCCCTATTGTGTGCTGGTTTTTCAAGAAAAACTGTTTTTAACTAATGGGATGCGATGTATTTATGATTGATGTCTGTTTGTTCCTCTGTGTTCTCATTTTCAAGAAAAATTGTGTTTTTAACTAATGGGATGCGATGAATTGGCTTGTTGATGGATAAAACTGTGAATGATGTTGTTGTTGTAATGATTGAATTTTTGGGAAAAGTCTTAATTACAGAGGAGACTCTGGCCAAAATTTTATAATGCGTTCTTCTATTTAATTCTTTATTAATTTTTTAAATGGGAATAAAAATGTGTTTTATATATTGTAGTCCTCCTCTTTAATTTAGAATTTTCCTAAAAATATTAGTCTTGTAGTATGATGAATTGTGAATGTATAAAATTTGGGTTGTCTGAAGACCTGAGGAATGTGAATCTCAGGCATTTGTGTTATGTATAGATGTGAAATGCGATTGTTTGTGATTTCGTTAATGATATTGAGATTGAGATAATGTTGATGTAATTGATGATGTTGAAATGAGAAAATGTTGATGTGCTTGATGATGTTGAAATGAGATGATATAAAATGTTCATGATGATGATATTGATATAAAATGATGTTGATGACATTAAGGTGACATGGTGTTGATGTTGATAATGACATTGATGAGAGATAGTGTGTTGGATACAGGGGGAGCTTCATGAAGTTTGGAAGTCTTTGATACAAGAAGAGTTTTGAGCTTTCAACATGCTTGAAGACTTGGAATTTTATGTAAAAGGAAAGCTATCTGATTGATCCATGAATTCATGCATTCACTTATTAATTCATTGATTTAACTAAGTGATTTTCATGAAAATCAAACAAAGCCTTTAACACTAAACTAAAGTTTTAATTTGATTAAAAGGTTTTTGGAAAAATTGTTTGTGTACTATTGTAATTGATTACCTTAAAGGTATAATCAATTATTTTGTTCTTAGTTCATTTTGGAAAAGTTTTCAAGAACAATGTAATCGATTACCTATCGAAATAACCGATTATTTAACCTTTGTTTTCATATATACTGCTTTGTTGAAACACTTTAATTGATTACCAATACATAGTAATCGATTACAAAGCTTTACATTGCTATACATGATTTTAAGACTCTCTGGAAAAATCGATTACCAATAGGTAGCAATCGATTACATTGGCTTAAATGAAAAAGTTGCCTTCCTGTCTTAATCGAGTACCAAATATTGTAATCGATTACTTAGTTCATTCTATTTTAGAAAGCTTCATGATTTAATCGATTACCAAAGATCGTAATCAATTACATAGTGTATTTTAATAATTTGAAGCTTGTTGTCTTAATCGATTACAAGACAGAATAATCGATTATTTTGCTCATTGCTCATGTCCAGAAACTTGTAGAACACTTTAATCGATTACAAGGTTGTTTTAATCGATTACATGAGCATTTTAATCGATTATTAGGCACGTTTAATCGATTACTGACAATTACAAAAGTTTGTTATAAATAGAACTAAGGCTCAGCTTGTTTTGTAACTTGATCAATTCGTATTTTGAGCATACACAAGCTTTCTAAACACGTTCTTAGTTATTTTCTGAGTTCTATGAGTTCTTGCATCAACTAAAACACTCATGGGTTTTTGAGTGATTATTTAAAGCAAGAAGTTTTTTTCAAAAGTTAAGGAAGAAGAATGTTCTGAGTTTGTTTTTTGTCATTCAACCTGAATTGTTCATTCATATGCATGTCATTCACTGGATCATCAGGTTGTTTCTTTCCTTAACTCATTAATTGTAATTTTGTTTACTTTTTCTGTTGATATTGGCTATTGTAATAGAATTCTTCTAGCTTGTGACTAGAGAAGGGTTCTCTAGCATAAAAATTAGAGTAGTGTTCTCTGAATCTTTCTCCTTTGAAGTCTAATAGGATTTTAGATTTTTGTTCTTTATCTAGGATTGATAAAAGGGAGGTTCTTGTAAAAGCTTGTAAGAATATTTTATAATAGTGGAACTCTAATTCAGTGTGAATTAGAAGAAACTGGATGTAGCTTCAAGTTTTGAAGTGAACCAGTATAAATTGCTTGTGTTCTTATTTCTATATCTCTACTCTCATCTTATTCATTGATCTTTAATTCTTTAAATTATATTCATTGTTCAACAAATTCTATTTTGATATATTGAATTCTTGGGCTGAGCTATTTGATTGAGTAAAAGGTTTATTGGTTTTGAAAGTGATAAAGATCCTGAAACTCTGATTTGAATTTGATTTTAAAATACCAAGGTTCAACTAATTCACCCCCCCTCTTGGTTGTTGTGAAGTATTCTTATTATTTTAAATTGGTATCAGAGCAGGTTCTTGAGAGTTATTCAAGATCACTAGTTTTTTCTTCAAAAAGAAAAATGAATACCTCACAAATAACCTTCAAGGAAGGTGCTTCTTTAAACAGACCTCTTATGTTTGAAGGGGAACATTTTAGTTTTTGAAAAAATAGAATGAAAATCTTTATTCAATCAAATGACCCTGGTGCTTGGAATGCTATAGAAAAGGGTCCTTTTATTCCAAAGAAAACTGTTGCCAATGAATTGATTCCCAAAGAATGGGATGAGATGACAGATGCTAAACAAAAGGTTGTCCAATATGATTTCAAAGCTAAAAATATGATCACCTCTGCACTTTCCTCTAATGAATTTTTTAGAACAGTGAGATGTACAAGTGCAAAAGAAAAGTGGGAGATGCTGGAGATTACTCATGAAGGAACTGAAGAAGTCAGGAGATCAAGGAAGCATGCATTGATCCATGAGTATGATATATTCAAGATGAACACCAATGAAAGCATTTCTCAGCTGCAAACAAGATTCACTCATATTGTCAACCATCTATTGGGTCTTGGAAAGATCTTTGATACTGAAGAATTGAACTTCAAGATCCTGAAGTGTCTAACAAGGCATTGGCTGTAACACCCTGAAATTTCAATAACTGCAAATATACATTATATGAATTATTCTTGATGTAAGTATAAGATTATGAGAAATTTGGCTGGTATATATTTGAATTAATTGGGTGAAATATCAATTAGAGATATTAAGGAAATGTTTGAATTGAAATGACTACATTACCCTTTCCTTAAATCAGAAATTACAGAAATGCCCTTAAGGTAAAAATGACGATAATGCCCCTCGATATTTTTGAAAATTACAAAAAATGTCCTTAGATATTTTAGTAAGATATTTTAAGATGGAAATTATATAAATGCCCTTGGATATATTGGAAATGACAAGAATACCCTTAGATATTTTTGACTAGATATTTTATAATGGAAATGATAAACATGCCCTAGGATGAATGATGAATTTACCATAATGCCCTTTAGGCCAAAAATGACCAGATATCCTTAGAGATTTTGTGAGAACTTGATGAAATTATAGAATACTCTTGACTGGCAGAATATCAATAGCTTGTGACAAGAAACTCTAGAATAGAATTTCTATGAATTTTATAAGGTGACAACTTTGAAGCATTAGTCAGAAGAATTCAAGCATTGGAAAAATAATAAATAGAATCTATAGAATTTTCTCTAAATTGTGGGGTGCCCAGATTTATTTAATAAAATGGTTTAGTAATTTTGATGATCAAAAATAGTACAGACCAATCAGAATTAAGATAAAAGCAGTGTCGTATACAAGGTTGTGTATCACTCTGCTTGTAAGTAATTTAACTGTCATTGAAGTCAGTTTCTAGAAAACTCTAGAGTTTCATTATTTAATATTATCCTTTAGGTAGAAGAGTTCAAATTGAACTTGAACTTCTCCTATGAAATGCCATGTGTGAAGACAAATCCAACTTGAACTTTATTTTCTCTTAAAGATTGCCATGTGTGAGGTCATTTTTAAATTGAATTCTTCTTCCTCATGAAAGGTGACATGTGGATACAAGGAGAATCATATAATTTTCTTCTCTTTAAGAAAAATATCTTAAGCTTCATAAATTAAAATGATAAGATACAATCATGAAGGCTTAAGAAATATCTAGCCACTTGTAACTCACTATTAATATAGGAATGAGAAAGCTATCATATATGGGCACAAAATGAGAAGAAAAATCTTCTCTTGTTCCCTTAATGAATCACGTGAAGCATGGTGTAGAAGGAAGGAGAAAGTTTTTGAATAGCCACTTGGAAAGACAAGCCATAGGATGAATACAAGTGAAAGGACACTTGTACGGCATGGATACAAGTAACATGAAAATGAAGCAAAGATCTCTCTCCATTTATCTAGTCTTCACGTGAACCATGTAGAAGATGGGAGAATCATCATGAAAGTGGACAAGTGGTAGGAGAAACTTCAAGAAATGCCAAGTAAGTGGACACTTGGAAAGAGATGCTTATGATAAAGACAAGTGTAATGACACTTGTAAGCAACATAATGAATCTTGAATATTTTTCTTAATAAAGTAAAAGAATCATAATGAACTTAGTTAGAATCTATTGGAATAAGAAATAATTAAGTTAGGATGGAACTAAATGAAGGTAATTAAGTTAGGAAGGGCAAAAATGTTCTTCAATATTAAATTATTTTCTAAACACTATATAAAGGGAGGGGGGCCTTAAGTGCAAGTCATTCTCAAGGCACTTCCTATACCTCATTCACGTGAATCTCTCCCCCTCACACCACCTTCATTTTATTTCATCCTTCCCTTATTAAAGCCAAAATCAAGAGAGAAGAAGACTCCACTTCTCCTTGAAGATCACGTGTAGAAGAGGCTAGCATCTTTAGGGAAAGTTTGTCAAGCCTTGAAGGAAGAGAAAGACAAAATTATCAAGAGGTACAAGGTATGTATGGGGAAGTTTTATGGTAAAGATAATTTAAGTATTACTTGTGTTTGAATAAGTATGTAGAGGGAAGCTTGATGATAAAGATAGTTTAAGTGTTGTTGGTGTTTGAATAAGTGTTTGAATGTTCATGTGTTGTTGAGTGTTTCCATGAATCTCTATGAAGTTCATGTGTTGCTAGAAGTTTCTATGAATTTTTCTAAATTTCATGTGTTGCTGAGTGTTTCTATAAACCTCTGTACATGAATAATATGCTGAGATTCTGTACATGAATATAAAGTTGAGTTCTATATTTTATGTTGAGTTTCTGAGTAAAGTATGTGAGATATAAATTAAAGACTAATGTTGAAAATAAATAGGAGATGATGAAAAGAGTTATACCTTAAAGTGAATCAGTCTTATATGTCTCATATGCATATACCCGGCGGGGGTTAGTCCATGTTATTTGCCTCAAGAGAAGGTGTGTCAGATAGCTGCAAGAACTGAGTTCGAGCGTTCAGATAAGAGAGGTCTGAACTGGGGGGTACTTGGCAGTGGGGAAATCACGGCACCCATAATGATCACATGAAGTGTGGGTGAGAATCCTGTTGCAACACTATGGGACCCTGACTGATCGTTTCAATTCTGTGCCACAGGGATGGGGCTATCTTGACTATTGGTACCAATTATTGAAAGAGTTTAAAATAATCATGCATCATGATAAGAGTCTGAAAGAATCATGCATCTTTGAGGATGTTGTTATGAATATTTACATATTGAATATATTTGCTTAAATTATGTTTATCATAAACTTACCCTGCACTTTGTGATTGTGGTTGACACCTGCTATGACCTCGATGTTATTCGGGCGAGCAGATGAACAGCAAAGAGAGACCACTAGCTGTCTACAAGAAGAGAATTTTGTTTGAAGATATAATATTTTGAAGAGATTATGTTTGAAGATGTGTTTCTTTATTATGAAGTGTTTTAGTTGATTATACTATGTAATAGAATTGATATCAGTCTGTATTTTACTATACATCAGATTTATAAATATCAATCAGTGAGGAAAAATCTTTTGTAATATTATTATATGTTACTTCAGAATTATGAATATTATTCAGTAATAAAAAATTGTAGTTTAGTATTTTTAAGCAAATTGAAAAGAATTTTCATTAAAAATCAATAATAACAAGATGATAAGTTAAGGTGTTACAATGGCAACCAAAGGTGACAACAATCAAAGAATCCAAAGATCTATCAAAGATATCAATGGCTGCACTATTTGGTAAGCTAATTGAATATGAGCTTGAAATGTCTCAACTAACATGTAATGAAGATGCAGAAAAGAAAAATAGAAGCATTGCATTAAAAGCTGCAACTTCAAAAGCTGAAAAAGAGGAAGAAACAAGTGATAATAAGGATGAAGAGGACAACATGAACTTAGTTGTCAAAAAATTCAGCAAGTTCTTGAGGTAGAACAATAACAAAAGGTTCACTAAGACCAGCAAGAACAACAACAACAACAACAACAACAACATCAACAAGAAGATTGACAACAATTTTACATGTTTTGAATGTGGTAAACCTGGCCACATCAAATTTGAATGTTCAATCTACTTGAAAAAGCAACAAGGAGATGAGGAAGGAAGGGAAATCTAAAAGAGCCTACATAGCTTGAGAAGATAATGAGTCAACTACCTCAGAATCTTCAACTGAAAATGAAGAAGCCAACATGTGTCTCACCTCCACTATCAATGAAGATGATGATGATCTATCAAGTAATGGAGATTAGGTAAATTCTGAACTTGAACAAGCTATTAATGTTTTCCAAGAAATGCATGAGGAAGCCCAAAAGCTTGCAAAATCCAATAACAAGCTCAAAGGAAATCTTAGATGGCATGTTGCAAAAATAACTGAATTGCAAACTGAGATTTGCAACTTGAAAGAAGAAAATGAAAAACTTGTTTCAAGTTACAATTTGAATGGATGTGTGTGTGCCTCTTCCTCTACAAATGTTGACAAGTATAACTTGCTTTAAAAAGATTTTGATGATTACAAAAAGAGTCAAGAAGAAAAATATATGACAAGTTTATCTGAAATCAGCTATTTAGCTGATCTTTTGAGAAGTTATATAGAGGAAAATGCAATTAGGATGAAATGCTAAGTGTGCAAAGGTATGCTGGATATACTTATGGTTTGGGGGTACAAAAAGGGCTCAAAATATGTTGGAAAAATAATATTTATGCCTCCAAAATAGAAGAATCAAAAAAGATTTACTAACTCAAAGATCAATCAAAATGCTTTCTTTAGAAAATCATCAAAATCTGTGACATATAACTATTGTATGGAAAGAGGACATACATCTTACAAATGCTATGCTAGGAGATTCTATGTGCCTAATGGAGATTGCATTTGGGTTCAAAAGAAAAAGAAAGTAACTAACCCCTATGGACCCGACCTCAATTGGGTACCTTCCTTTGTAAATTGATTTGATTTTTACAGGTATGTCTAAGAGTTAGATCCTCAATAAGATACCTTGACAGTGGATGCTCTAGACATATGACTGGAGACATGTCCATGCTTACAAACTTAACACTTAAAGATGGTGGATATGTCACTTATGGGGATAATAATAAAGGCAAGATCATTGGAGAAGGCAACATTGGAGACAACTTCAAAACAAAGATCAAGAATGTTCTTTATGTAGAAGGTTTGAAGCATAATCTCTTAAGCATAAGCTAACTTTGTGACAAAGGATTTAAAGTCACATTCAATGAAAACTGCTGCATGATTTGTGATGGCAAAAGTGGTGAAGTAATTCACATAGGTAAAAGGAAAGGTAACATTTACTTACTTTCAATTGATCATGCATTCTTCCATAACACTTCTTGTCTTATAAGCAAGATTGATGAATCTTGGCTATGGCATAGAAAGGCTAGTCACATAAACATGCACCACATGAACAAGCTTATTAGAAAAGACTTGGTAACTGGGTTGCCCAAACTCAAGTTTAAGAAGGACAAACTTTGTTATGCTTGTCAAAAGGGGAAACAATGATGTCTTTTCAAAATAAAAACATTGTTTTTGAAATCCAAAAGTGATGCTTTCCTTGCATTTAGAAAAATGGATAAACTTGCACAAAATGAAAAAGGTAGCAAAATTATCTCAATAAGAAGTGATCATGGTGGTGAATTTCAAAATGAACATTTTGAAAAATTCTATGAACAAAATGGAATTAACCATAATTTTTCAGCTCCAAGAACACCTCAACAAAATGGTGTTGTGGAGAGGAAAAACAGATCTCTTGAAGAAGGAGCTAAAACTCTTCTTAATGAGACAAATTTACCAAAATATTTTTGGGCTGATGCTGTAAGTACAGTATGCTACACTTTGAATAGATTACTTATAAGGCCTATTTTAAAGAAAACCCCTTATGAGCTATACAAAGGTAGAAAACCCAACATTTCTCACTTGAGAGTTTTTGGCTACAAGTGTTTTGTATTAAACAATGGGAAATAATCACTTGGAAAATTTGATGCTAAGACTGATGAAGTAATTTTCCTTGGATATTCATTACATAGTAAAGCTTATAGAGTATTCAATAAAAGAACAATGTGCATAGAAGAATATGTACATGTAATTTGTGATGAGTCTAATCCCTCTAAAGAGGAAAAGAAGTGTGATGTAGATGCAGGCCCAATGGAAGAATTTATTCAGCTGAATGATTCCTTAAATAAAGAGAAAGAATAACCAAGTGCTGAAGCAAAACCATCAACTCCTGTTCAAGAGCCTAAAGATTGGAGAACAACAAGAGACCTATCACTTGACAACATCATAGGTGAAGTTTCAAAGGGAGTATCTACTAGATCTTCATTTAGAAACCTATGTTGTAATATGGCTTTTGTTTCTCAAATTGAACCTAAGAATATTGATCAAGCCTTGAATGATGAACATTGGATGATTGTCATGCATGATGAACTAAATCAGTTTAAGAGAAATGAAGTTTGGGAACTTGTTCCTAGACCATTATTTCTCAAACCTATTGGTACAAAATGGGCTTTTAGAAATAAACTTGATGAAAGTGGAATCATAGTCAGAAATAAAGTTAGATTGGTTGCTAAAGGTTACAACCAAGAAGAAGATATAGACTATGAAGAAACTTATGCTCCAGTTGCAAGATTGGAAGTAATCAGGTTATTGCTTGCTTATGCATGTTTAATGAACTTCAAACTCTTTCAAATGGATGTTAAAAGTGTCTTTTTAAATGGATACATTGAGGAGGATATATATGTTGAACAACCTCCTGGTTTTACTGATTTTAAACATCCTAACTATGTTTTTAAACTCAAAAAGACCCTTTATGGTTTGAAGCAAGCTCTCAGATCATGGTATAAAAGACTAAGCAGGTTTCTGCTTGAACAATCTTTCACAAGGGGCCATGTTGACAAAACCTTGTTCATCAAAAGGCATGAAAATAATATCTTATTGGTTCAAGTTTATGTTGATGATATAATTTTTGGTTCAACTAATCATTTACTATGTAAGGAATTTTCCTCGGCTATGCAGAAAGAATTTGAAATGTCAATGATGGGAGAATTAACATTCTTTCTTGGACTTCAAGTGAAGCAAATGAAGAATGGAACATTTCTCAATCAATCCAAATATTGCCTTGAAGTAATTAAGAAATTTGACATGGAGAAAAGCAACGATGCTGCAACTCCAATGGCAACATCAACATATCTTAATTCAGATGAAAATGGAAAGAAGGTTGATGAGTCAAAATTCAGAGGAATGATTGGATCTTTGTTATACTTGACAGCTAGTAGACCTGATATAATGCTAAGTGTTTGCTTGTGTGCAAGATATCAAACAAATCCAAAAGAGTCTCATCTAACAGCAGTCAAGAGGATCATCAAATATCTCAAGGCTACACCAAAAGTTGGTCTTTGGTATCCCAAAGGTGCTTCAATTAATATTATTGGATATTTTGATTCTGACTTTGCAGGTTGCAAGTTAGATAGAAAAAGCACAAGTGGCACTTGTCATCTTCTAGGAAGTTCATTGATCTCATGGCATTGCAAGAAACAATCTTGTGTTACTTTGTCTACTGCTGAAGCTGAGTATATCTTAGCTAGAAGTTGCTGTGCACAAAGTCTATGGCTGAAACAACAAATGCAAGATTTTGGAATTGAACTGAAGGAAATATCTTTGCTATGTGACAACACAAGTGCTATTAACATATCAAAGAATCCAATAATGCATTCAAGGACCAAACATATTGAGATAAGGCATCATTTCCTCAGAGATCATATTCAAAAAGGTAATATCAAAATTGATTTTATTGATACTCATAACCAACTAGCTGATATATTTACTAAACCATTAGCTAGAGATAGATTTTAGCACTTAGAAAAATGCTAGGTATTCTTGATGAATCCTGTAACACCTCAACTTATGATCTTGTTATTATTGATTTTTAATGAAAATTATTTTCAACTTACGTAAGAGCACCCAGTTGAATATAACAAAATTTTCTATCAGTAACTGATACTCCAAGAAAATTTCATCACTGATTAATATTTATAAACTTGAAGTAACATATAATAAGAGTACAATCTGGCACTGGTTTTATTACATAATACAAATAACTAGGACTTTCTGTAACAAAAGAATATATCTTCAAACAACATGTCTTTAAATAAAATCTTCTTCTTGTAGACAACTAGGCAGTCTCTCTCTGCGCTGTTCATCTGCTCGCCGAAATAAAATCGAGGTCATAGCAGGTGTCAACCACAGACATAAAATATAGGGTAAGTTTATGATAAACATAATTTAAGCAACAGAACATATTCAATATACAGACATTCATAACAACATCCTCAAAGATGCATGATTCTCTTAGACTCTTATCATGTTGCATGATTCTCTTAAACTCTTATCATGTGCATGATTCTCTTAAACTCTATCATGTGGTACCAACAGTCAAGATAGCCCCATCCCAGTGACACAGAACTGAAACGATCAGTCAGGGTACCACAGTGTTGCAACAGGATTCTCACCCACACTTCATGTGATCATTATGGGTGGCGTAATTTCTCCACTACCGATTCACCCCCCAGCTCAGACTCCTCTTGTCTGAACGCTCGAACTCAGTTCCTGCAGCTATTTGACACACCTCCTCTTTGAGGCAACTCTTATACACACCTCCTCTCTGAGGCAACTCTTATGCACTTGAGACACATGAAACTGATTCACTTAATGCATAATTCTTTTCAATTTATCAACTCATTTATTTTCAATATCAGTCTTCAATCATTGTCTCATATACTTTACTCAGAAATTCAACATAAATCAAGTACAGAACTCAGCTTGATACTCATTGTAACGCCTCCTTTTGCTCTCTCGTGCTTGATTGATTTTAGATGAAATTTCGTTTCTGCTTTGTATTAGAATTATCTTAGTTATAAATTTCACGAAAAATTTCTTTCTTTTTGCTTTGATTTTACAATTTAGTCATAACATAAACGATTCTTCCTCACCACGGTTGATTTGTGATGTGTTGCAAACACATCTTGTTTTTAATATAGTTTTAGGTTTTATTTTAGTCAAATACTTAGGAAATTAGTTTAGAATTAAGTAAATTTGTTACTTTATTGTTTTTAATCCTACTCAATACCATTTAAGCATGTGCAGGCCAAAAAGAGGAGCTCAAGAGCAAAGAAAGAAGAGAACAAGAACTGAAGTCTCACGCTATCCACGCGGCCATCCACGCTAGTAGCGCTACCTATTCGAAGCATGGCGCGATCAGCGCCAGAGTCCGCGCCACACGCGTCAAATGTCTGAAGTCAGGCCTCCAGCTCGAGCACTCCACGTGATTAGCGTGGAGTACCACGCTATCAGCGCCACATATTCGAGCAGTCCACGCGATCAGCGCGGGAATCCGCGCGGATCGCGCCATGAAGATCCTGTTTCCTATTTTAAGATATCTGTTTCGAATTTCTGATAAAGATTAGGCTTTGTTACTG
Source organism: Glycine tomentella (assembly GCA_007407185.1). NCBI lineage: Eukaryota > Viridiplantae > Streptophyta > Magnoliopsida > Fabales > Fabaceae > Glycine > Glycine tomentella. The sequence continues at coordinate 3,659 of PYAF01000678.1, read as the reverse complement.
TAATTAAAGGATTTTATAAATATTAAGCCTCAAAAACTAAGTCTGGGCAGCCATTAGCATCTATCTTCATATTCTTACAATCCAAAACCCTAGGAATCAAGAATCAAGGCTAGAATTGCAAGGGAATTATGAATCATTCAACAGCTTATGTGTTCTTGAGGCCTATGGCAGGCTAAACTCTTTATTGTAGGAAGGCCATTAACTGATGAGAACTCCTCTGTAATTGACTGGTATTGAAATAAATATATGTTTTGATTGTTTTGTTCTTATCTTTTCTCCATCCATATTCTTATTTAAAATTGATCACTTCAATTAAGTACTTAGGGTTAGGATTCGCAATGGGAACGTTGGGATTCTAATTTCTGACCTGTTAAGAACAACACTTGTTCATCACCTAGGAATAGGGATGCATGAGTGCAGAATTTATAATACGATATTTTGAGTGCTTAAACTGATAGATTTCACTAAGGAATTAGGTTTTCGATTCAGGTTAAAGGGTTAATTCACTAAGGGATTAGGGATTAACTAATTTAGGAAAGACTTATTCTCTGAACAATCATAACAGGAACCCATATGATATATTCTCTAAATGCTTAATCTGACAGAATTCATAAAGGCTTAGGGTTCTTGATCAA
>PYAF01000675.1:209269-237613 GCA_007407185.1 Glycine tomentella | reverse complement strand
TATAATCTATAAACTAACATTTTTCTACAACATCAAATAAATAACATGGCTCTAACAAATTTACAAATCAACAAAATAAATAATTAAATTAAACGCATAATAAAAATTAAATAATGAAATTAAACGCATAATAAAAAATTAAATAATTAAATTAAACGCATAATAAAAAATTAAATTAAACGCATAATAAAAAATTAAAAAAATATATAATTAATAAATTAACATACTCGTTGGCAGAGATTCGATACTGAGATAAATCGCCTTAAAACCCAACGCAAAATCTTTAGAGAGAAGGCAGAGCTTTTAGAGAGAAGCTGTAATAGTGCAAACAGTGAAATTTTGGGGTTTAAAAGCAGTGGGAACCGCCCAGAATTGGGCAGCACTGGAACAGCCCAAATCCAGGCAGTTCTACCCCCCTGGTACCGCCTGGATTTGGGCGGTTCCAGTGCTGCCCAATTCTGGGCGGTTCCCACTGCCCCAGATTTGTAAATAGTTTCAAAACCGCCCCAAATGCGTAATTTTTTATTTAATTTGTATTATTTAGGTTCTTTTGCCCATAAAGCCATGATATTTACCGGCTATTGTAAGTTAACCGGCATTTATCCAATTTTGTACAGTGTCTTAATTATTTTTAAAGAATTACAAATTAGTCCATTTCTTGTAAGTTGTAGAAGACAGTGTTACAGTAACGTGTCGCACTTATTTTTTCCTTCATCGACGGCATATGTTGCACACCCATTTTTTGCCTGCAAGTTGTAGAATACAGTGTAACAGTACGTGTCACACCTATTTTCTCAGTTCCCCACCACCACCATTTTCCATTCACACCTTCACCTCCTGGTGTTTCACCACAATTTCTTCAAGCAAGATTGACTCTTTAATTTATTTGATTTTTCTCTAAATTCTAGATCTATTGTGTTGCGGAGTTAGAGAGGTTCTTCGAGGAGTTACGAAAACATAATGGTCGAAGGAGAGTTGTGAGAAAAATCGTTTAATGGTTGCATGAGGCTTGTTCGCAGATGGATTAGCCATTGTACGTTGGACCAAGATGTAGAGTGTTTTAGAAAAGCAAGTAGCTGGGAGGTGTGACTGCCGTTAGAGGAGTACCAATAAGCTATAGTATTGACTTAAGGTGAGGGATGATACTTCGATGCCGTTCCAGCAACAATGTTTTAGAAAACCCTCTCCCACTTTTCCTATCTCTCTTGTTCGCAATGGTACTTCGATGTCGTTCCAGCACCAAGCTCGTCACTGTTGGGAGGTGCGACTACCACTGGAGAAGAATTGATGGTGTTGCTTTACGGCCTCTTTCCTTGCGTCCTATCTCTGCTAGGTTTCAATACTCCTTTTGAATGAAATTTTGCTCATAAATTCTTAATTTTTATTCAGGGGCTAAATTGCAAAATCCTAACTAAAATATCACTAAGTTGTATCCGGTAATTCCCTTTTTGAAATCTCAACCATCAAACATTTTATTAATATATCTATCATTTATCCTATGATTAATTTTGTAGCTTCATAGGTGTACCTCAAATTAGGTACTTCACGTTAGAGTGGAGGAAACATGGAGGCAGGAAGCGAGGCGGAAAGTGGGAACCTAGAAATGCGTTGCCTCACGTGGTCTTTGAGCAGTCAAAGTCCATTAGTCAACGTAAAGGCACGTGAAGAACCACATACAATAGAAGCTTGGTCTTGTAAAAAGTGACCTCTTACCTAAGTGCAATGCCTCCTAACACCATCGATGTTTCCAAATTTCAAGTTGTTGGATAAGTTTATTGCACGCCCATTTTGAGCATTCAATACACTTACCTACACTATAAGTAGTAAAAATTCACAATTGAAATATTTAATATTCTTTTTAGATTCATATATATATATATATATATATATATATATATATATATAAAACTAATTTCATATTGATTAAAAAATTAGTTGACTTTATTTAATTTTTTTTAATTTCAAATAAAAATAAGATTATTTTTAAAATGTCATTCATTGAAACTCGTTATCCTGAATAAAAAGAGTCATTGAAAATAAAATTATAATTAAATAAAAAATATTTTTAAAAATAACATTAAATATGATAAAATTAATTAAATTTACTTATATTTAAATCTAATATATAAGATTAACTTTTTTTATACATAAATGAGAAAGTATTATGTAAATGTAAACTAGCTGCCAATAGAAATCAACTACCATCCCACTTTCAATAGTTTCATTTTTGTAATTGATATATCCTACTTGTTCTATGTAGTGGTTTTCTTTGGGAACCTTCTGGCAACTGCGACTAGCATTAATGCTAACTTCTTCGAATAGTGAGTTGAGGGGAGTAATGAAGCAAACTAGCTAGCTTTTTTACTCTTTTTGTTAGTTTCCTGCACAAGAACAACATAACACTAATAGTTGTTGTGTTTGTGGTTGTTACATTTATAACTCATCTTGTGTATTAAATTTATACTAAAAAGGTATGGAATTATGTGCACAAGTTCATGCTTTAGAGAGCTATCTTGTTTCTCTTTTTTTCTAGTCTAGTATACGCAAGTAGAAGATTTTGCGTATCATGTGAAAAGAACATGAATCGTTGGATTCATTTTAATTTTCACTAGATGGTTCTTATTTTTTTATTTTATTTTTTCTCTTTCTTTAATTATCTTCCCTTTCTACCCTTTTTCTTTTACCACTCTTCTCTCTCTGCGTTCCGGGTCTGAATCTCCATTTTCCTCCTTCTCTTTCAGGTCCCTTGTCTCCATTTTAGGATATCCGCATCGACAGGTTTTCGGCTTGACGTTTGTTTCTATTCATTTTTTTTTCTCCATTTCGAGAAACTTCCCGAGATTCAAAACCTATGGTTGAGTTTTTGCTCTTGGTTGTGTTTTAGCGGAGGCAATAATGGCTTTTTTAGGGTGGCGACGGACCTCGAAGCACCGCACAAAGGGAGGTTCGGTGAGGAAGGGTGGCGCTAGTGCACCGCGTTACCGCCACCACTGCTCCACTATGTCGTCGTCACCAACAAATATGAGAAACGGTGAAATCTGGGAGAAGCGTGAAATTAATCGAAGAATGGGTGGAGCTAGTGATATGCTGCTAGCATATATTAGTTTCTAGAGTTAATTGATCAATAATTAGTAATATAGGTTAGAATTAGGTAAATTTCGTTATTTATTTGTTTATTATCTAATTTATTATTATTTTGTTATTTAGGAGTCAAAAAGAGAGGAAAAGAAGCAAAAGGAAGTAACCTGAGCATTCGAACTCCTCATGCGACCCGCGCCAGAAGCCACGCGAGTAGCGCCAGCATGCAAAGACCAACTTTTCATCTCGAACATCCCACGCCATCCATGCCAGATCCCACGCTAGTAGCACCAGAAGGTTTGGAAGACCCTTAAGCTCAAACATCTTACGCGATCAGTGTGAGATCCCACGCTAGCAGCGCCACAGTTACGCAATTTACTGTTTTAAATGATTTGGCACTAAAATAGCCTAGGAAAAAGGGGTTTATTACCCTAATTAATATATGGACTTGTGGGGGAATAAAGGAGGCACTTGTTGCACAGAAAAACATACAGAGACACTTACAGAGCACTTACAAAGGAGAATGAGGGAGATTAACAAGATCAAGAAGGAGAAGAAGGAAGATTGAAGAGAGACCAAGATTGACGGGTTTGAATATTCTTCTTCTACCATCTCATTAATCTACTTTCAAATCATTGTAATGGAGCTAGACATCACCATGTCAGGCTAATTCCCTTATCTTTGTAGTTAGGGTCAAAACCTAATGTGAACTTCTCTGTAATTGAATTGATTCCTATATTATTTATGCTAAAGTGTTTTATTTCTCTGTTTGCATTGATTATATCTTTATTAGGGCTGATCATTGTAATAAAGTCCTGAGGGTTAGGGTTTACAATAGGGATATTGAAACTTTAATTTATGACAAGAGTAAAGTAACAATTGTTACATTACCTAAGGATAGGGATGTATGATTGCATAATTATTAATATATTTCTTAATGCTTAATTTAGGAGAGATCACTAAGGAATTAGGGTTTTGATTAAATTAAAGGGTTAATGTCACTGAGGGATTAGGGCTTAACTAGTTTATGGAAAAATACATTATCTGAACAATTAGAATAAGTAATTTAGTGATTAATCCAAGTAAAGGAGGTAGGGATCGATCATAAGGTGGATTGCTCTGACTACAAGTCTTCCCCATAATTTCTAAAAACATCATCAATTTCATCTCTAATTTCAGTTGCAATTTATTTCTGTTATTTTAATTTCTCCAATTCACAATACAAACTACAAACTATTTCAATTTTATTCCTTCCAACTTAAAGATAATAATTACAAATAAGTTAGTGCCTCAATCCTCGTGGAGACGATGTTTTACTTACTCACTTTATTACTTGAAACGAATGGTGCACTTGTCATTTTGCAACAGCTAGCGAGTGGGTACAGGAGCCATAATCATAGTGACAACAAGTACGAGGAAGAGGAAAAAGGGATTGCCGCCACCGACAAGTGCGTGCCCTGTCGGATCGCGCCGATCGTCGGAGCCGCGGCTACTTGAGGGATATGTTTATGAATAGTTGATTAATAGATGGATATTTTCAATTTCATTGTTTTTTCCTTCTTTATTTGGATCATTCATAGATGTTTAACGATTGAGTTTCTTTGCGGTAAAAGAGGCTAAGAGTCATGGTGGAGAAGTAATGGGAAGAAAAAGAGACAGAGAAGCACAAAGGGTGAAATCGGAAAAGTAGAAAATTAAAAAAAAGAATAAAAATGATTTTAACATAAATTTGATCCAACAATGTATAATAACTTTCGTATCATGCGAAAGATCTTCTACTTGCGTATGCTAGACTCCGTCTTCTTTCTCTGTTCACTTCCTCTTTTTCTTTTTTGAGTGGATTTAAGTCTTGATTTAAAAACGAGTCAAATTTTATTCAGTTTAACTCAATTCAATAAGAAATGATTCAATTCGAAGTTTAACTTGAGTTTGATATGAACCTTTATTTTTAAGTTTGAACTCGATTCGATTTAAACTCGCAAATAACTTGGTTGAGCTCATCAGCTTGACTTGATTTAAAACTATAATTATTTTACATATTTTTATTTATTTATTTTATGCAAATATAAAATAATGTGGAATTAATAAAATTGTGTCTTTTTTAAAAAAAATTAATAAAATTATTCCTAAAATCTTTCATTGGAACTTGTTATCATGAATAAAAAAAAAGTGATTAAAAATAGAATTATAGTTAAATGAAGGGTGTTTTGAGAATGATATCATTAAATAGGGGTGGAATTAATTAAATTTGCTTATATTTGAGTCCAATATACTAAACAACTTTTTTACTTATATATGAGTTTAAAGAAAGTACATGCTTTTATTTATTCATTTCATACAAAAAATATTACATTAACTAAAAATAATTATAGGAATTCAATAATATAAAATATTTCTAATATACATAGATAGATAGATAGATAGATAGATCTAGAAATAAATAGATAGATATATCGAGCTAGTTCATGAGCCAAATGAATTGAGCTATATATAGCTCAAGTTTAACTCGTTTATTTAACGAGCTCAACTTTGAATTTAAGTTCAACTCATTTGGTTCATGAACTAGCTCATTGCCTGTCCTAATTTAAATCATGGTGAATTCTATTATGAATTAGTGAAACAAGTGGTTTAAGGGTAATGAATAAAAAAGTCATTGAAAATATAATTACAATTAAATGAAGGACAATGAAATCATTAATTAGAGTGAAATTAGTTAGATTTGCTTTCGTTCCACCATACAAAATAACTTTTTTTACTATTTGAGTTTAGAGGTTTAGAGGAAGTAGTATTTAATTAAATGAATGGTAGATATTAATTATTTCCTTCATCTCTAATTATAAGAAATTGTTGAGTAATATACACTTATTTAAAAAGTTGATTAATTTAGTTAATAACAATGATTTTTTTTTGTATTTGTATTATTTTTTCAAAATTACTCTTAAGTAATTAATGCATTGAGAGAGAATAATAGTAGTGAAGTTTTAACTTCTAAAACTAAACTTTTCCGTTTTCTACTTGTTCATTGTATTAATTATTTTTTGAACAAAATACCATTAATTTTGAATTAGTAATTTAGCCTAAAAGAATTAAGGGTTGAGATTTAACCAATTATATTATTATATATTCCCTTCGTTCATTTTTATCTATCTTTTACGGTTATATAGAAACCAAGAAATATAATAAATTTTCTTAATTCTAATAAAATATTCATGGGTTTTCCTTTTTTACACATTTTTTCTCTTCCCACTCCACGATAAATGCATGCATAAAATAATTACAAATTAGAAAAACAAGAGTGTAATTGATAAAAGAGTAATTAATGTGTCTTGAACTTCTCAAATGATAGATAAAAGACCGCAATAGACATATAGTGAAAAGTATGACTTCATGTTTTCCAGATATTCCTTTGCAAGTGGTGGACTGCTTCAAAGCCACAAAGGAATCCCAGGAAAACATTTCACAAAATGCCCATTTACACAAACCTTCACTGAGGTTTAAGGAAATTACATGTCTTCCCTCCATTTTTCAAATCTACACAAAATAGTGGAAGTAGGTAGGATTGGAAAGGCACTGAAAAAACTCCAATTCAAGCAAAAATTGTTGTCGCCCACCATTTGAATATTTGTATATTTTCTTTGGCTTAAAGAAATTAGTGGTGAAAATTATACGGTGAAGGTGGATCATGAATGTATATGCTCAAAAGGCATAAAAGAGCAAAGAAAACCTCACAACACTAATGTCAATCCTGCATAATCAAAAAAAGATATCCAATAATCTAGTTCAATTCTAAATTTTCCATTTTCAACACAACAAATTAGGAATAATCTTGAAACAAAATCAGTAAGAAATTACTAAAAACAAAATCACAAAACACAAAAACAAAGTAGAAAACAAATCCAATATAAGCGAGACTTGAGAACTCTGAACCTGCTCCAAGGGCCTAGTGTTAGTCCGACTATAATGGCTTAGAGCCCTAGTGTGATGACTTAGTGATGTGGTGTGACGACTCTTGGTGTTCGTGAGAGGTGTGTCGTAGGAAGATAAAGGGTGGTTTGACGGTGACGGTGGACGAAGGGTGATTGACGCCTTGATGACACGATGTTGTGCGTTAAGGTTCGAGAATTAAATGGATTTGAAATTGGAAACTGATTCTCTAAGGCCCCATTCAAGCTGGTTGTCAATTTGTGGTTTATGGTTGTGAAATGCTATTTTAAAACCAAAACTTGTTTGGGTAAATCTATGGTGACTTTTTATTTTTACTACATTTTAAAACTATTTTTTTACCATAAACACAAACAATAAAAATAAGTTTTAGGATTTTGATGTTGGTGTTGGTGTTACCCTAGTCTATTCAATCTTCTCTTCTCTCAAACGTGGTCATCTCTCTCTCTCTTGCGTCATGTTGCTACTCTTTGTTTCTGCTTTGTTCACGCCAGTGTTGCTCTCTCTTCCCCCATTCATGTATTATTGCCCTCTATCTCTCTCACGTGCTATTGTTCTCTATCTTTCCTCCATTGCTTCGCGTTGGTCATCGTTTGTCGCTCACGCCCCAATCTCTTCCTTTCATGTGCCGCTCGCCATCGTCGCTCATACCCCTTTCTTGTGAGTGTGTTCTCTTTGTCTTATTCTCTCTTTCTCTCACTGTTTGTATATGCCTTGATCTGTCATGTTAAGATCTTTTTAGACATTGTTTTTGATAATTTGTGCTAATTTGAATTTGTGTTTGTGTTAAAATTACCCGTTGATTTGTTATGTTAAGATCTTTTTAGACATTGTTTTTGATAATTTGTGCTAAGTTGAAATTGATTTGAATTAGTGTTTGAGTTGAAATTTATCCCTTGATTTGTTCTGTTAAGATCTTTTCTATTCTTTTAAGATTCAAATGGAAAATTTATTTTTTTCTAAAAAAAATGCAGCTTGGAAAAATTATTATTTTGTTCTATTTGTGTTGCTTGTGAATTTGTGTTGTTGATTAAAAGTTTTGGTGAAGAAATTAGCAGAATGTCTTGTCATATTACTTGAATTTCATAATGTTTATGAGAACATATATTCAGTTATGGTCTAAAAGGTCCTTTTTTTAAGTGTACAATGTCCTTGCTAATTGGTTTGAACTTTAGGAACATTTTATGCATTAAGTCAATTTTATTTCTGCATGATTGATGAGAATGAAGTAGTTGGAGATGATGTGGTTGAGATCCCACATACCAAAAAAGATATATGGCCACAAAATGTTGAGTCTCATTTCATAACTTTAATGGAGAAGGAACTTAAGAAGAACAATGTACAAACAACTACTATTACAAGGTTGGCATGACAACACATCAAGGAAGAGATGAAAAAAATTAGCAAGGAATACACAAAAGATTAGTTTAAGAAAAAGTTTAATCAATTGAGAGAAAAGTGGAAAGATTTCACTAATTTGATTAAAATGGAGACTGGATTAGGGCACAATCAGCAGATGGACAAATTATTGCCATAGATGATGAATGGAAAAAGCTATGTGAGGCGCATTTTAACTCTATTCTACTGTTAATGTCAAGAGGAGCTCAAGAGGATCAAGAAGCTGAGTCTCTTAGGCAGTAAAATATTTAGGTTTTTTACATGCCAATTCAATTTATTGGTAGTTGTAATTTATGTATGTCTAAGATGAGACTTCCTATGATCCATTGCATAAAAGTTCATTCATGTTTTTGCATTCATGTTTTCATAAAAGCATAAGTTTTGTGAAAAAGCTTTTCTGAAACATAAAGTTTTCATGATTGCATAAAAAGCCTAGTGTTCCATGTTTAAGTTTTGGAAAAACAATTTCTCACTAGTTTAATCGATTACCAACAAATGGTAATCTATTACTTAAGTTTTAAAGAACACTTTAATCGATTACAAGAGTATGGTAATCGATTACACTACACAAAATCACATAATAGTCTTCATGTGATAATCGATTACGATATGGTGGTAATCGATTACTTGGCGCGTTTTGAAACAAAGACTTCTTGTGATAATCGATTACATTGTGAAATAATCGATTACATTGCTCATAAATCTTTTCCAGAAAGTTAAAGAACACTTTAATCAATTACATAAGTGAATTTAATCAATTACATTAGTGAAATAATAGATTGCTGACAGTTGCAAACAGTTTTCTATAAATAGTTGTTGGGTGTTTTGAAAAGACACAATGAATTATCAAAGTATTTTCATAAGATTTCTGAAGAAATAAAAGATTCAAAGTGTTATTCTAAGTTAGTCCCACAAATCCTCAAGTTTCAAGATTTCTAAAGAGGATTTCTTTTTGGGCAAAGTTTTAAGAGAAGATTTTGGAAGAAAAGTTCTGAAGTAGTTTTCTTTCACCATTGATTCAAGTCTGGTAATCTTTTGCACACCTCAGTAGTGGATCATCAGATGGTTTCTTTCCATACAACTTGTTTGTAAATTCATTTTGAATTTCTTTGTGTGTAACTATAACAATAGTTTTTCTTAAGGCTTTTCTAGAATATGTGTTTCTAGAGGTAAGAGTAAAGATAGATTTTCTCCATGTCTTGATCCCAGAGAATCTATGTGAGTTTGATATCTCATTCTTGATCTAGGTGTGATTAAGAGTAGTTGTAAAGGCTTTTAAGAAACAGACTGTTATTAGTGGAACTCTAACTTGTTGGTTAGAAGAATCGGATGTAGCTTCTCTAGGTTGAGAAGTGAACCAGTATAAATCTTTGTATTGACTACTTCATCTTTATCTTTTTTTTTGTGGTTATAAGATGTCATTCGTTGGTGCAACATTTTACAATCAACAAAAAAAGTGTTTGATTGCATTCTTTGAGGATTGATGTTTGATTGGTTGAAAGCTTTCTTGGATTGTTTTGTGATACGATCTTTTTAACTCTGATTGTTTAAGAATTTTTAATCGGTCAAGATCAACCAATTCACCCCCCTCTTGGTTCTTGTGTGTTGTTCATACTGTTTTTCAATTGGTATCAAGAGCAGGCTCTTGTGTGTTACTCAAGATCACTATCTTTTTTCAAAGAAAATGATTATCACACAAATTACCTTGAAGGAGGGTGCCTCCCTCAATTGTCCTCCGATGTTTAAGGGAGAACACTTTAATTTTTAGAAAAACAGAATAGAGATTTTCATTCAATAAAATGACCATGGTGTATGGAATGCAATAGAAAAAGGTCCTTTGATTCCAATCAAAACTGTTGATAATGAAATGATTCCCAAAAAATGGGATGAAATAAAAAACATAGAAAAAAGGGTAGTTCAATACAATTTTAAAGCAAAGAATATGATAACCTCTGCATTATCGTCTGATGAATTTTTCAGGATTGTTAGGTGCAAGCGTTCTAAGAAGATACGAGAAATGCTAGAAATTACTCATGAAGGAACCAATGAATTTAGAAGATTAAAGAAACGTGCCTTGATCCATGAGTATGTGATGTTCAAGATGAACACAACTAAACATCTCTCAACTCCAAACCAGATTCACACACATCGTCAATCATCTTCTTGGTCTTGGAAAACATTTGATGCTGAGGAACTAAACATCATGATCTTGAAATGCTTAACAAGACCATGGCAACCAAAGGTGATAGCGATCAAGGAATCTAAATATCTATCAAAGTTGTATATGACTGCACTATTTGATAAGTTACTTGAGTATGAGTTAGAAATGTCTCAACTAACACATGCAGAAGATGCAGATAAAAAACAGAAGAGTATTGCCTTGAAAGTTGCATCCTCATATGTTGAGAAAGATCATGTCTCAAGTGGAGATGAAGGTGATGAGAATCTGAACCTAACAGTCAAAAGTTTTAGCAAATTCATGAAGAAAAACAAGAACAGAAAGTTCACCAAGTTCAACAAAAGGACTGACAACAACAATACCAACTACAACTGCTTTGAATGTGGTAAGCAAGGCAACATCAAATTTGAATGTCTTATATATTTAAAGAAGCAGTTAGGAAAAGAAAGCAAAGAAAGATGGAAAATCAAAGAAAGCCTACATTGCATGGGAAGAAGATGTTTCAACAACTTCTGAATCATCAAGTGAAAATGAAAAAGCAAATGTCTGCCTAACTTCTACAATTGATGAAGATGACTCATGTGCTGAATCAGAAGTAAATCCTGATCTTGATCAACTTGTTGATGCTTTCTATGAAATTCATAATGAGGTTCAAAAACTTGCAATCTCCAACAATAAGCTAAAAGGTAACCTTAGATGGCATATCACTAAACTTGCTTCAATGCAAGCTGAAATTTGTAACTTGAAAGAAAAGAATGAGAAACTTGTTTCAAGTTACAAAGCAAATGGGTGTGCGTGTGTGTGTGCTTCTTCCTCTTCAAAAGTAAATGAAAACAAAGCATTGCAAAAAGAGGTTGATGAATTCAAAAAAAGCCAACTTGAAATACGCATGACTTTACAAAGTGGAAACTCATACTTGGTAGATCTTCTAAAAAGCTTTATCGAGGAAAATGTAGTTTGAATCAAATGTTATGTATGCAAAAGTATGTTGAAGATACATCTAGATTGGGTTACAAACATCAAACAAAACCTTTTGAAAACACCAAGTTTATACCTCCAAAACAGATGAATAGAAAAAGGGCTTTCAAAAATAAAGCATACTAAAAAAGCTCATTTTGAAAGAAGATCAAAATCTGTTATATGTCATTACTGCATGAAGGAAGGTCACACCTCATAAGTGTTATACTAGAAGGTTCTACGTGCCTAATGAAGACTGCATATGGGTTCCTAAGGAAAAGAGAAAAATAGCTAATCCTTATGGACCCAACCTTAATTGGGTACCATTCTTTGCTACTTGATTTGATTGTTGTAGCTGTGTCTTAGAGCTAAAGCATCATTATGGTACTTAGACAGTGAATGCTTTAGACACATGACTGGTGACAAGTCCATGCTTACAAATCTGACTTTAAAGGATGGAGGATTTTTTACCTATGGAGACAACAATAAAGGAAAAAATAATAGGAGAAGGCAATATTGGTGATAAATTTAAAACCAAAATCGGAAATGTACTTTATGTGGAAGGCCTAAAGCACAATCTTATGAGTATAAGTCAGCTATGTGATAAAGGATTAAAGGTATCCTTTAATGATAATTGTTGCTTAATATGTGATGGTCAATCTGGTGAGGTTATTCATGTAGGAAAAAGAAAGGGAAACGTCTACTTACTTGCTATAGAACATGCATTCATTCATAATATTAACTGCCTAGTAAGTAAGATTGATGAATCATGATTGTGGCCTAGAAGAGCTAGTCACATTAACATGCATCACATGAACAAGCTCATTAGTAAATATTTAGTTATTGGTTTAGCTAAACTTATGTTTGAAAAGGACAAACTTTGTGATGCTTGTCAAAAGGGGAAACAAACAAAGATCTCTTTTCAAAATAAAAACTTTGTTTCCACCTCAAGACCTCTTGAATTGCTTCGCATGGATTTGTTTGGTCCTTCAAGAAAATTATCTCAATAAGAAGTGATCATGGTGGTGAATTCCAAAATGAACACTTTGAAAAGTTCTGTGAAGAAAATGGAATTAACCACAATTTTTCAGCTCCAAGAACACCTCAACAAAATGGTGTTGTGGAGAGGAAAAATAGATCTCTTGAAGAAGGAGCAAGAACTCTTCTTAATGAAACAAATTTGCCAAAACATTTTTGGGCTGATGTAGTGAGCACTATTTGTTACACTTTAAATAGATTAGTCATAAGGCCCATCTTAAAAAAAACTCCTTATGAACTATACAAAGGTAGAAAACCAAACATTTCACACCTTAGAGCTTTTGGCTGTAAATATTTTCTTTTAAACAATGGAAATGAGTCTCTTGGTAAATTTGATGCAAAGGCTGATGAAGCTATCTTCGTTGGATATTCATTACAAAGTAAAGCATATAGATTTTTCAATAAAAGAACCTTATGCATGGAAGAATCTGTACATATTATTTGTGATGAATCTAACTCCTCAAAAGAGGAAAAGAGCTGAGATAATGATGCAGGTCCAATAGAAGATTATGTCAAAATCAATGAATCAAATGAGAAGAAAAAGGATGAATCAAATGAAGAGATTGATCAATCAACACCTACTCAAAAGCCTAAGAACTGGAGAATAACAAGAGATCTATCCCTTGACAACATAATTGGTGAAATAACAAAGGAAGTATCTACTAGATCTTCTCTCAGGAATTTATGTTGTGATATGGCTTTTGTTTGTCGAATTGAACCTAAGAATATTGATCAAACATTAGTTGATGAACATTGGATTGTTGCCATGCATGATGAACTTAACTAGTTCAAGAGAAATGAAGTATGAGAACTTGTTCCTAGACCTTCTTCTCAAAAGCCAATAGGCACCATGTGGGTTTTTAGGAACAAACTTGATGAAAGTGACATCATAGTCAGAAATAAAGCTAGATTGGTTGCAAAGGGTTACAACCAATAGGAAGACATTGACTATGAAGAAAACTATGCTCCAGTAGGAAGGTTGGAAGCCATTTGATTACTGCTTGCATTTGCATGTTTGATGGATTTCAAATTATTCCAAATGGATGTAAAGAATGCCTTTCTTAATGATTATATAGAAGAGGAAATCTATGTTGATCAACCTCCTGGTTTTGTTGATTTTAAACATCCAAATCATATTTTCGACTAAAGAAAGCTCTTTATTGCTTAAAGCAAGCTCCTAGGTCCTAGTATGAAAGATTGAACAACTTTTTAATTAGCCAATCCTTCATAAGAGGACAAGTGGATAAAATATTGTTCATCAAGAAATCTACCAATGACATATTACTAGTTCAAATATATGTTGATGATATTGTTTTTGGTTCAACTAATAATTTCTTGTGCAAGGAATTCTCAATCTCTATGCAGAATGAATTTCAAATGTCAATGATGGGAGAATTAACATTCTTTCTTGGACTTCAAATAAAACAAATGAAGAATGAAACATTTTTCAAACAAAGTACTGCAATGAATTGATCAGGAAATTTGACATGGAGAAAAGTAAGGATTCTTCAACTCCTATGGCAACCACAACTTACCTTGATTCAGATGAAAAAGGCAAGAAGGTTGATGAGTCAAAATATAGATGAATGATTGGATCACTATTGTACTTAACTGCAAGCTGTCCAGATATAATGTTGAGTGGGTGCTTATGTGCAAGATATCAAGTTAATCCAAGGAATCACACCTTACAGCAGTCAAGAGAATCATCAAATACCTTATATCAACTCCAAAAGTTGGTCTATGGTATCCTAAAGGTGCATTACTAAATTTAATTGGTTACTCAGATGCTGATTTTGCAAGTTGCAAATTAGATAGGAAAAGCACAAGTGACACATGTCATTTATTGGGAAGTTCATTGATCTCATGGCACTGCAAGAAATAATCTTGTGTTACTCTATCAATAGTTGAGGCAGAGTACATTGCAGCTGATAGTTGCTGTGCACAAAGCTTATGGCTAAAACAACAAATACAAGACTTTGTTATTGAATTGAAAGAAATTCCTTTGCTATGTGACAACACAAGTTCTATCAACCTATCAAAGAATCCAATAATGCACTCAAGGACAAAGCATATAGAGATTAGACATCACTTTCTCAGAGATCACATTAAAAAGGGTAATTGCTGAATTGAGTTTACTGATACAAACAATCAATTGGCTAATAGTTTTACTAAAGCCCTTGCTAGAGATAGATTCCATGCTCTTAGGAACATGCTAGGAATTCTTGATGAATCTAATATCTAATAGCATGCTTATGATGTGTCTGACTACATGAAATTCAACTTACAAATTAATTATGCATCACATTTGGCTAAAATGTGAATTATGATAAATGACATTTTCATGCTACATATTTCTCTGTTGTAATCAATTACGCTTTCGTATTAATCGATTACATGATGTTTAAGGGCTATTTCAAAATTAAAAACTCTCTAGAGTAATCAATTACGTCCTCGAATCAATCGATTATGCTAAGCTCAGAGGCATAATTTGCCCTGAAATAATCGATTACAAGGGTTCTGTAATCGATTACTTATGGCGTTTTTGCAAATTTGCACAACTATCAATGAAAAATAACTATCTCCAAATTCAAATTCAAATTTTGGTTCAATGAATCCATACCACCTTGGAATTCAAGATAACTGTTATCAAGATTTCAAAATTCAAATTTCAAACTAGGAAAAGGTTTATAAATTCATATTTCCTAAGCCTAAACTCCTCACACCTAAAACTCATTCTCTCCTTTAGCAAAACTATGTTTAGCTTCTGATTGTGCTGTTCTTATTTTCTCATTTTCAGTCATGATCTTTGATGTTTAACCTTCATGTTTGCACCTTGAATCATTATATAAAATTTGCTTTTATTTTCTTCAAATCTTCCTTTGCTTATTTCACTATTGTTGGAATATTTTGTCTTTGATAAGCTAAAAGGGGAAAAAATGAACATATGCAGGGTGCTGGGAGAATAAAAGAAAATAAGGGGAGAAAAACAATAAACTTTTGATCTGATTTAACTGAACATAAACATTGTTCTTAAGTCTAACATGATATGAAATTACATAAGAAAGGGGAAGCAATACATATGCTTATGATGTATAGTTGGCTAGAAGATGATTCTTTTTTAGGTTTCAAGTAAAAGCTCCTGGAAACTCTCTCCTAAGAAGAACACTAAGAATCAAGATGTTCAATTGAAGTTTGGCATGATCAAAGCCAAAAAGGGGAAGATTGTTAGAGTCAGAGAGAGCTCAAGAGGATCAAGAAGCTGAGTCTCTTAGGCAGTAAAGTATTTAGACTTTTTACATGTCAATTCAATTGATTGGTAGTTGTAATTTGTGTATATCTAAGATGAGACGTCCTATGATCCATTGCATAAAACTCATTCATCTTTTTACGTTCATGTTTTCATAAAAGCATAAGTTTTGTGAAAAAGCTTTTCTGAAACATAAAGTTTTCACGATTGCATAAAAAGCCAAGTGTTCCATGTTTAAGTTTAGGAAAAAAAATTTCTCATTAGTTTAATCGATTACTAGCAAATGGTAATCTATTACTTAGGTTTTAAAGAACACTTTAATCGATTACAAGAGTGTGGTAATCGATTACATTACACAAAATCACATAATAGTCTTCATGTCATAATCAATTACGATATGGTGGTAACCGATTACTTGGCGCATTTTGAAACAAAGACTTCCTGTGATAATCGATTACATTGCGAAATAATTGATTACGTTGCTCATAAATCTTTTTCAGAAAGTTAAAGAACACTTTAATCGATTAAATGAGTAATTAATCGATTACATAAGTGAATTTAATTAATTACAGTAGTGAATTAATCAATTGTTGATAGTTACAAATATAATGGCCTAGGTTAAAAAAAAAACAATCTGCTGAGCTCTTTGGTTCCCGGCACAAATAGTGCTAACTGCGGCGCCAGGGTGGCGCCAGAAGTGGCGCCATTAGCGTTAGAGTGTACCAGAAGGCCATTTTTCTCTGGAATCTAGGGCGGTTAGCGCCAGAGTGGCGCAATTAGCTTTAGGAGCACATCCAAACCTCTGCAATTTGGCGCCGTTAGCGCAGGACGCGGGCTGGGTCACTTAAAAACGACGTTTCTCTCTCATTTTGGGCCAAAAACATAACCTTCTTCTTCCTTACTCCGTTTCCACCATTGACAAGGGAGAAAAGCTTCATACCCACTCATTCCTTGACCAAAACATTTCACTTCCAACATGAAAGTTGAAGGGAACTACCCAATGAGTTAGATTCCAACCTCCATTTCCCTTAAAAACCATCAAATGTAGAGATCGTTTTCTCTAGGGAACTTCACAAAGTTTGAGTTTGGAGGGAAAAGAAGGAGTTTTAAGGACATTCAAGCTTGGAGTAGTTATCCTCTAGCCTTCCTTGTCGTTTTAGAGGTAAGAAACACAAGTTTTACCGATTATTTAAGAATTTGTTCTTGAGATGAATAGTGACCCATTTGAGTTAGAGCTAAAATTAGGCTTGGGCCCTTTGGAAAAGTATGCTTAGGAGGTTGTTGTGATGAAGGTTTAACCTTGAAATATAATTTTTATAGATTTTAGAAATTGGGTTATGAAGAATATATGTGTAGGAAGAATGTTGGTTAAATTGATGATATTATGGTATGCTTGGGCCTTGGTGCCTTCACAATATGCATTTAGGAGACTATATAAACGGTGACAATGTGTTGAACTAACTATTTTAGCCACCTTGATAATCGTTGAAATGTGGCATGGATAGAGTATTGAACTCTTTGAATTGGTTGATGCAGAGTCTTAGAGAGACTCTAATGCCTTGGTTAAGCCAAGATAGATCCTACTGGGGGTCTGTAAGTCACTAATTAGGTGACTAGTTCTTATAACTTGAAGATAGAGGAAAAAGAGGTTAAATGGAAAAGAATAGTGTTTCTTTTCATTCTAATGGTTGAGAACCGTTATTGATTGTTTGTATGCCTTTGTGTAGGGCATGATACAGTGGTTATTGGTGGCTGTGACCACGAGGCCGGGAGAACCAGTGTAGCGCTTAAAGCAGGTAAGTTCTTTGTTCTTGGGAGTGTTTCCCATTTTCTGAGTTCCACCATACTTTACGGGAGTGATGGTTGCATACATGATTCATATGCATTAATTGGATGTTACAGCTTTTCTCATGATAATATGTATACCTGTTTATGTGCCTTGTGTATGGTTGCCTTTCGGATAGATCTTCTGGCCAGTTAGATAGATATGGACCTCCTTAGGAGTAGAGCGCAACTCCTAATCGATTTGCTCACGTAAAGGGTGTATGATCCCTTAAGACCAGAGATAGGTGGTCCTGTCGCGGTTGAAGCCTATTCTCAGAGATGTCATATACGTGCATCCATGTGTAAAGGGGTAGCTCCTGATGGGATGGCACGGGTGTGAGTTCCGACCTTACACTGGGGACTGAGAGTCCCGAAGCTGATGATGATGCATCTTTGGCAGGTGTAGTACCGCAGATACACATTAGAGCAAGAGAATGTCTATGTGTTGTTGTGAGGGCCAGGAGACCTGGTGTTGTGATGTCTTTGATGTTATGTTATCATGGAAGTGAGTCAAGGGGAGGATAAGCCTCCAAGAACCCCGAGCTTACTGAGATTGTATCTCACCCCTGTTGGGGATCTTATTTTTGCAGGTGATGCATATAGCAGAGATGATGGTCCAGGACGGAAGGCCCCTATAGGGACAGACACTGTATAGCTGCTTGGGCAGTACTTTGAGAGCATTGTGGCTCACTGCTTTATGTATATGGTGTATTTTGTACCCCTACGAGGGAAGATGTGCGTGCACATATATTTTGGATCCTGTATGGATTGTGATGTAAAGACGCTATTTATTTTGTACCCTCTTGTGAGGATGTGATCTGTGAGGTCATGGCACCGGGTGCCTATTCTTTTGTATAGCCAGTGATTATTTTTTATGATGTATTTATATATATATATGTATATATATACACACACACACACACACATAGATACATGTGCCTTCTGATTCTCTTGATATATTTATATGGACATTATTGTTTTTACATGTCGTTCTTTATGTTATCTGGACCGTAGAGGCTTGTTGTGGTGTCCTGGCATTCGTATATGTAATTATGGATACTCACCATACATGATGAATCGGAAATATGGTTTTGAAAGGAAATGACGATAGCGTCATGTTTTTTAAAATGCTTCCATTGGTTTTAATTAATTGATTTTAAATTAATTACTGCATTAATCAATTAAGTAACTGTTAATACATCGGATGCATACGGGGGTGTTACAACAAACAGTTTTCTATAAATAGTTGTTGGGTGTTTTGAAAAGACACAACGAATACATAAAGAGGATTTCTTTGAGAGCATTGTGGCTCACTGCTTTAGAATAGGTGTGATTAAGAGTAGTTGTAAGGACTTTTAAGAAACAGATTGTTATTAGTGGAACTCTAACTTGTTGGTTAGAAGAACTGGATGTAGCTTCTCTAGGTTGAGAAGTGAACCAGTATAAATATTTGTATTGACTACTTCATCTTTATCTTTTCTTGTGGTTATAACTTTTCATTCGTTAGTGCAGCATTTCACGATCAACAGAAATTTTTTTTTATTACATTCTTTGAGGATTAGTGTTTGATTGGTTGAAATCTTTCTTGGATTGTTTTGTGATACGATCTTTTCAACTCTAATTGTTTAAGAATTTTTAATCAGTCAAGATCAATCAATTCACCCCCCTCTTGATTCTTGTGTGTTGTTCATACTGTTTTTCATGTACTTCTTTATGGTATATTATTATGTTATTATTTTATAATATACTAACAATTGAAATTCTGATATTGCAAAAATATAAAACAACAAAGCAATTTACGAAGAAAGGTTATTTTCATTACGATAAATTGTCTATCATTTTTTTAGACACTACTACTTCTGGTGCGAATCAACACCCTTCTACATAAGGTCCTTCAATATTAGATGTTGATGACACTGAAGGAGATGATGTTGATGAAGAGGAACATAGCTCTCAACCAAAAAAGACAACATTTGTTAGTGTTGACACTAAAAGAAAATTAAGAGAAAACTTTCAAATGACATTTTCTAATGCTTTAATATTTATGAGTGAAACTTTTAAAAGAAAAGTTGATATTTTGGAAAAGATGAGCACAAACCAGATTGTAGAGTCATCCTCTAATGCTAGGGTGGAGGAAGTAGTTGGACAAAACAGTAAGGATAATAACAAATTGATGACTTGTTTAAGCATCCTTGAAAAACATGAAGGAATTAGTGTTGCTCCTTTTACAAAGGCAAGCAAGGCATTGAAAGATGATTGAAAGATAACCCTAGTTGGAGAGATATGTTTATGAAAATATCATATGAGCGGAAGAAAGACCTAGTCCTTAATCTCCAAGTCTATGTCTTTATGCTTATGTTTGCATTAAAACATACGAATGGTTGGATCTTTGGATTTTTATATTTATGTTTTCATTAAGACTTGTAATTTTCTATTTTCCATTCTACAAATACATGTTATGGATTGCTGAATTTTTTATATTTTCTGTTCTATGAACATATGTTATGGATTGTTGGATTTATGGATGCTATTTAGGTGTCCTAATTTTTAGTGTGAAGTGAAAATATTTATATTTGTTCATATGTTATTGTTAATCTAGAAGTCAATTGTCATGAAAGGCATTATTAGAAGCTTAACAGATGATTTAGAAGAAGAACTTGAAAAATGTTATGCAACTTTATATTAGTTTGAATATACTAATTTGTTAAAGTCATAACCTCAACCATAAAGGACTTCAAAATTGAAGGAACATGAATGAGGTGGTTGAAACATTAAATGGTCATCCAAGAAATTGTTATGAAACATTTTGAATGACACCATCTCAATTTATTAAGCTATGTGAGTTGTTAAAAGAAAGGAATAAAAATTAAAGACACTAAGCTTTTAACTATTCAAGAATAGGTTGCCATATTTTAGGTCACTATTTGCCAAACGACGACTACTAGACTTGCATTAGGTCATTTTCTACACTTGGTAGACACTATTCATAAGCATTTCAAGAGGGTTCTAAAGTCATTTGTTATCTTTCCAAGAAATCGATTGTTTCTATTTCTTTTAATGAAGTTGCTCCAAAAATACAATTGAATCTAAGATATAATCATTTTTTCAAGATAATCATTATTCTTCTTTCTTTTTTAATCATAATGGCTATTATTTTACATATTTATTTCTTAATTTTTTTTTTATTTTGTTAAAGAATTTGTAGGAATTATTGATGATACTCATATTTCATCATGCATTCCAAAAGATGAGCGAATTCCATTTCGTGAAAAAAAAAAAAAAAACTTGAACCAACTATCAATATGTTTTGTTGTTGCTCATTTGACATAAAGTTTACATTTGTAGTAGTTGATTAAAAGGTACTACAAACAATTCAATAATCTTTTTAGAAATGATTCCAAACACAATCATTTTTCCATTTCTCATTAAGGTAAATATTATTTAGTGAATCGTGAATGCACCATGTTTGACTTTATTTCACCATATCATGAAAAATGCTATCACTTGCAATTATTAAGACCAACCAATACCCCAAAGTTCAAAAGTGTTATTTAATTATACAAATTCTTCATTACATAATATAACTTGACATATAATTAGTGTTATGTTTGTGACATTTGTTTTATAACTAAAAAAAAAAGCATGGTGTAAGGGAAAAAGAGGTAAGGCATAAAAATATTTAAATAAATTTAATAAAAGAATAAAGAATTAAGGTATATTTAATAATCTTGAAATATGTTTAACAACTGCCTATCAACACTGGACAACATCTAAACAAAAGGCCAAATTACAAATTAACATTTAGTAAACGGAAAAATTTGGACCCAAACTAAAACAAATCTAATGTGAGACCAACTATTTTCACTTCTCTTCATTGCCTGAATTTATGACATATATTCTGTTTGCCTTATTCTTAGTATGAATATGAGCATTATGTTATCCAATACTTAAGAAAAAAAAAACAAAAAACAAAACTGTATCGTTCATTGTTCTTACATATGTAAAGAGACTGTTTTCAAATTCGAATCCACCAACAAGTCACCAAGACAACTTTACCTCAGTGCCAGGACTTTTTAATTTCGCTAAGTAATTCTATTTGTAATTCTTTATAATTTCTTCAATGAATTACATATTTTATTTTAATCAAATACTAGTTTACTAAATTTTCCATAATATCATTATAGTAGGATGCGTAAAACAAATGCATAATTAGAGACTATATTCAATTTAACAAAATTCAAGTAATTAATTATAGACTATATACAAATAATTCAAGTATAGATATATAAGCATTGAAGTTTCTACCCATGCACAAAGTATAGGCACTTTTTCAAATACAAATATGATAATAGATAATTATAATACCTTACTAAAATTCTTTGCCTACCTATTAAAATAAAATGCACATGACATTAGACAGAAGGTGGCTCAGACAAATGTGAACAAATCTATTCCCAGACCTTGCAATGGTGAAGGTCTCGTAGAGCAGGCATTATATTTATCATCATTGACCAAAAAAAAAAGGCACAAGAAGAGTGATTTGACGGACCTTAACTAACCCCAAGAGCTTGAGATAGCCTTTCTGTCAAAAAACAATGTCAAGCTTTCAAAAGAGAAAATCACAGGGTTTCATAGCATTGAAGATCTAATCAGGACAAAGTCATAGGAAGATGGCATCTTGAATTGTCAAAGTTGAAGATGTCATGAAAAAACAATTGTGGAACAAAATTTACTTGAACAAACTACTTCAATCATTGCAATAAAATTAACAAGCATGCAGCTTCCTACATGTCCTGCCCCAATTCTACTTCATCTGCCAATTTATAGAGACAAATAAAGCAAGAAAAAACCATGGAAGAAATAATTTTTTGTTGCACCATGGTCGTATAATCTGACAGATTAATGCAAATCAGATTAAAAATTTTGGTGTGCTTGTGTTCAGTTAACTTCCTTTATTTCTTCAGGAGATGAGAAGGCATTTATGCCCACATGAAATCACAAACTTTTTAATTAAATTTCTTTTTAAAAAGATGATCAAGTTTTAAAGCAACTTGTTCTTTGCTGTGGGTGTAAAGTGGCACTAACATAACTCTATCCTAACACATTTATCAAGACTTGGTGCAAATGTACCTTTTAATAGATGAACATCTAACACAATCAATTAAATTTCCCAAGAGCATCATGTTGATTGAAGTAATCAAAAACAAACTTGGGCTAATTTAAACTATATATAAACCTGTTTGGAGAAGGATACTAATGTAAACAATCAAAAGGGAAGTCAAATTCAAATGGAGAGAAGGGGAATGGAGTAGCTGGTGGTACATCACTGATTACTCCCATTAGAATTTGATTCCTCTTCATATAATGAAAAATAAAACCTTGGTGTAAAAAACACAATTGATAATGGTAACACCAGCAAAGCAATCAGAGAACTTTGAAGACCATTTGAAATAAGGAATCCACATCATATTCAGATATTAACACCTCATCACTGTGCTCTGCCTTCTACCAATTCCTTTCCTTTCTTTTTCTCCTTGTCTATAGAAACATTAGCTGAAACAAAACCAGAATATGCAGAGCATCAAAAGCTATATCTACCAAAAATAAATATTTTTTTGAACCAACATAATGCAGCAAACTCGGTACTAACTATCAAATACAAACAATAACACTTGAAACCCCCATAGTCACACAAGCACCAAAGGGAATAAAAAAGAACAAGTAAATGAATCATTGAACCAACCCTAATTACAACAACAAAAGCAAAGCAATCAGAGAACTTTGAAGACCATATGAAACACAAGATATCCTCATCAGTTTCAGGAAAGTTTTGGCTTCATCATTCTGCTTTACTTATTCAATGGTATTAATTATTTTAACCACGCAGAACGGCGTAACAAAATAATTTTGCGGCAAAAAAATTGCAAATTGGGCGGAAAAACACACCCAAAAACATGAATTTTATTTGCCGTGGCTAGATTTTGCACCTGGACAACCTTAACTCGTGATTTCCTTGCAACTAAAACTAGAAGATGCAAGGGGCTATATGGTGCATCATGTTAACAATCATTTGCTAAAAGACCTAATAAAAATTGAAAGAAAACAACAAAGAAAAAAGGTAGAGAAAGGTCACCGCTGCAACCAATTGGTTTTCATTTGCAAAGGCAGCGTCTTCATCTTTATACACGACGAGAGTACACATGGCCATTTAGGATTTAGGATTAGGGTTATAATTTTTGGTAGTGCTTTTGGGCTTTGTTTTTTTTGGGCTAAATAAACAAACTTTAGGTTTTTACTTTCCGCACCTCCTTCTTTTGCTTCCTGCACCCACAGAGGACAAAAATACTCTTCTGTAACCCTAACTTCTCTCTCTCACTAGCATCCTTCAACATCTTTTCCACCGCAGCCGCAGAAGCCCTCAAACATCTTCGCCGCCGCACAAGCCATGAACAACTCATTCCCTCTAAACAATCCCCAACTCCAAACGCGTGCTCGCTACAACCACCCGCCACCGTGTCGCGCCACCTCCACCACCAACAATGGGACTCCGACGGGATGGGGCGAGGGTTGCAGATCGCCGGCGGAGGTTGATGTCGACGACGCGGCAGGTCTCCTGGTCGCAGCTCACATCGTACAACTTGTGGCAGCACGCTTTGGTGTCGTGTAAACACTGTCTCTATGACTGTGTGAAGTTACTTGTGTGGCTACCTGGTGTGGATTGGAGGTACGAAGGCACCCTTGTTACGGAACGGTCGTTCCGAAAACGCATTCTATTCTGGAATAGTTATACCATAATATTATTTTTTTTTATTTGGTTTTCGAATACTTCTCTTGTTCTTGAATAATTACTTTAGAATAGTGTTTTTAGAATGACCATTTTGTAAAGTATTTTTAGAGGTGCAGGAAGTAAAAACACAAACTTTATTTTATATAGTTGGTACAATAATAATAATTCGGCTTTTACTTTATCCATTTTTCAATTTTTATAAGTATACTCCCACTTAAATTTTTCTATTCTTTTATCATCATGTATACCCATAACATTTATATAAAATCATTATTGCAAAATATACTTCCTAAAATAATGTTTTGATTTTAACATACAGAAAAATCCTCTCCAAAACACAATTTTATTTTTTTAACATGCCAGAAAGTATGTATGGAAAGTTAAAAAAATAAAATTGTGTTTTGGAAAGTACTTTTCCTAATATTATGTAAAACATCTAAAAAATTCAAATAGAACACTAGGACTATTAAAATTCTCATATAAAGAAAAAAATTGTACAATAATAATGAAGCAATTGAAATGAGGATAGCATATGATTAATATTGGTCCTTCAACCTGAACAACTCTAAGAGGCACACCACTGTAGCAACTTGAAGTTTGGAGGATGAAAATACTCTAACACTAAAGCAAGGGACTAAGCAATGGAAGAACAAAGCAAGAGATCAAAGGGATAAAGAGAGTGAAAAAGATAAAGGAGTGTGATGAAAGAGAAGAAAATGTGTTCTTACTATGAAAAAGGGAATGTGTTGTTGCGTTGAAAAGGAGAGTATGTGAGCCAGAAAGAAGATTTGAAGGGGAAGTACGTAGTTTAATTTTAGAGAGAAAAAAAGGAGAGTGTACTTAAAAATAAAAGGAGGTGAATATAACAAAAGCCTAATATTTTTTTAACACATCATTTTGAAGAGGATTATTTAGTGATTCTTTTGATTTTAAGATTTTCTTTTAAACTGCATAACTTTTATATATTATCAATCCAAAATTTTGACTCAATCAATCAAATATATAAAAGTCAACAATTTTTTTTAGGATAATGACAATTTGTAAATGGATGTGTCAATATATAAACCTTTTATATTGTCATAAATTAATTATTATTTTGTTTTAAATATATAAAAATTTAATGAAAAAATATTTTGTTTAGAGTATTGTAAGAGAGTTGTAGTTATTCAACTACATTCTTGGGTAATTAGCTCTATTGAGTTAGTTTCCTAAGAGCATATCCAACCAGAGGTGCTTCATTGGTTTTTTAGCCTAACAAGTCATTTCTTCCGAGTTCTTTAGTGTTGAAGCATATTGACGTGGCATTTCAAATTTCTTCAGCGGACGATGCATTCCTTATTTAAGGAATCATTTTTTACCAATAAAAATCATTATTTTCATAGAATTTGTACTCCTCAACCATTAACTAAATTAAGAGGGTAAATTTTGCAAAGATGAAGCAAACGAAGAAGATGTACAATTCCAATAATAACAAATTCAACCAGTATTCAGAACCAAATGAAATTTCACAAAAAAATGCATTTTACCCAAACAAATCAAATCACCCAATTCAATCTCAACTAAGAATAAAATACAAGCCAGACTAAAGAGATCTTGAAAAATACAAAGTTTGAAGTGTGACGGTGGTTTGACCTTCGCACTTCGTTTCAACCACAGCATGGTCTCCAGAGTTGGCCTCATTCATTTCATAGTCACCGTGGACAAAGTACGAACAGCTCACAGACTCCAACGACGTCGTTCCGACCAACTTCGAACATTGCTCATTGTTCTTCAGCCCCACCGAAACTGCCTCCATCCGTGCCCTCCTCCCTAACAACCTTGACCAACACGCCACAATGTTTGAGGTGCTGAACCTAGATCTGAAGTAAGCCGTTCAAATGATGTTCATCTTCAATGCGCTTGGAAAGTTTAACCTGCCGGCAACATCTTCGTGTTTTTAGCGACAGTGAGATCTTTGCGAGAAGCCATTGGAGTACACTGTTAGGTTGAAAGTGGAGTAAGGGATGTGATAGGGAGGATCTGGAGTAGTGGAGAGGTGGGTTCTCGAGGAAAGTGAAGAGATAAAGAAAAAGACACTGGAAGTTTTTTTTTCTTTCAAAAATTAAATTAAGCAAGATAAAATATCAGCATTTATTCTTTGTTTAATTTTACATGTCAATTGCAACTACTTTAATTTTACTGTTTGCAATCAATCTTATTGATATCTATCACTTGTTATTTCCAAAGTGTTGTTGTAAGCAAGATTAATTTTTTTGTGAGTACTGAATTTTTATTGTTAACTATTGATAGTATAAATATGAGTTCTATTGATGAAGTTTTGTACACATTTCCTCCACTTCTTACTCCATTTTTCTTATTCTTGTCAGGCCTCAGTTTTATTTGTTCTCTTTGAGAGGAATCTCAATCAGTATAATTATCAATATTACTACAACCATTTGTAAAGCCAACCACCACCTATCAGTGAAAATTCTCAAAATCCACCACAATATGTTATGTATCCACAACCACATACCGGTGAAAATCCTCAAAATCCACCGTAGTATGTCATGTATTGACCACCACCCCATACTAGTAAAAATTCTCAAAATTCATGTTAGACTTTTGGCAAGCGTACCAATTGTCGTTGTAAGTTACAAAATTTATAAAAGTTCATCTCCATAGGGACTTGTGCTACTCAGTTAATCCAAAGAGAATTTAACAGTTTAATAGTTATGTACAACTAGTATGGTCGAAGTTTTGATGATTTTACGGAAATTACGAAAGATTACAAAAGCTAATAAAACAATTTTAATTAACTAAAGAAAAGCGTAGGATTGGATTTCATCATTCATACCTCGGTATCCAATTAATATTACCATGTATAAATCATTTTCTATTATTATTGATGCACACATTAATTAACCTCGAATCGATTCCTCGCAATCGAGTTCTAAGGATATTTACCGAATATTGATCCCTCGCATACGAAGTAAATAACCCAGCATTACAATCATAGTCGCGTGCTATTTGCAATCTAAACGTTATGCTCTATTCCTAGCAACGTAACGTAAATAATAAAATTATTTAGTTCAAATCCTAGGAGTACTTTCCAGTTAAACTTAGAATCCAATTTCATGAAACTAGTGATCAAGTAGAATCAAGCATTAAGAACGGAATAAAATTACCAATAATAAATAGAAAAGACTTATGCGTAAATAAATATTAAAAGAGATACTTAAAAGTAGAAGATTACATCCAATCCATAAGAGAAACTAACCAAGCATGGAGAGAACCTCCTTAAGAGAAGAATTGATGAAGGGCCCCATCACCGCTTCTTTCCGGCAGAGTCTCCACACTAAATCTCACTTCTCTCACTTTCCTAACTACCTAATACTAATATTTAAGAGCCTAAACTAAAGAAAAAGCTTGAGAAACAAAGCAAAGAGAGAAAATTGAATTGCAAGGGATGCTTTTGCCTTGGGGGGTGCTTGGGTATTTATAGGGGATGATCTGCTCGAGTTCACTTGCCCAGGCGACCATTTTTGCCTTTGTTTGGTCGCTTGGGCGAGTTAAGACCAACTTGCAGCCCAAGTTGCACGTCCACTTGGCCAATTGAAGGCCCATTTGCAGTTGTTGCTCGCCCAAGCGAGCAAAATACACTACATTCACTTGCTTGGGCGAGTTAAAGGTACTTCCAGAAGGGTCTTTGGGCCTGATTTCTTTCTGCACCCCCAGGTTTGCTGTTATGAGTCATTTTTGCTTGCTTTAAGTGTACGGAAGCTTTCGGAATTCCTCGAATCTAACAAAATGCAAAATATGATTGGATTAATCTTCCAAAATATGAAAACAACATTTATCCTAGTACTAAATACAAACTAACTAGGTTTTAGGGCAAGTTCATAGATAAAGCTAATG
>PYAF01000675.1:192726-205531 GCA_007407185.1 Glycine tomentella | reverse complement strand
AATCGTTTATATTTTGCATTGTTTCTCATTTAGGACTTAATTAGATCGATAATTCAGATTTTAATTAATTTGGATTATTTTAAGTTTAATTATTCCGATTTTTATTTTCAGGGCAGATTAATAATTAAATGGGCTTGGAATTAATGCATGGACCTGAAGATGGGATGTGTCATTAGCATTTTATTTTCGTTTTATTTTTTATTTTCGTTTTTGGGCCAAAACTGTCAGGAGAAGCCCAATTTTCGTTTAGGTCAGCCAGTCTATATATTTCGAATATTGTGCCCATGCAGAGACACATTAGACAGCAGCCAACACTATTCACGATTTTGAGTTTTAGGATTTTAGTAAATTTTCGTTTTCTGCTTCTTCTCAATTTTCAGTTTTGTTTTCTGCTAGTTTCTATTTCAGAATACATTTTGCAATTCAATTCCAGTGCTTATTTCATTCTGTTTCAATTTCGTTTCTGCTTAATTCTTTTCGTTCTGTTTCTGTTTCAATCTGCTTATTTCGCTTTCGCTTTCAGTATTTAGGTTTTCGTTTATGTTTATTTCAATTCGTATCTGTGTTGCAATTTTCGAATTAATGGAAGGCTAAATCCTAGGGTTGGACCCTAGGACAGATTGCAACCCTCAACGGAGGTTCTCTATGCTTTATAACTCTGTTCTGCTTGATTCTTCTTGTTTGGGTTTCTGTCTGTGTTTTTTCGAATTAGGATCATGCTTAATGATTCTGAGTTGATTGATTCAGTAATCTCAGTTTGCTTAATTCTGAGAGCTTGCCCTAACAAGGTTCACGTTTGCTTAATTCGTGTAATGACGTTTTAGGTTAATCTTCGCTTAGTTTATTAATCTGGACTGATAAGGATTAAGTAAGACAGATTACCTTTCGTGAACCGAGGATATTAGAGGCGCAATCTGTTCTAAGGTCTGACTCATTTTAAATCACTGCATTTAATTAGTAATTCTATTCTATTTTTAATTCTGCATTCTATCAACAAAAAAACCCCCCTTACGCGTTTAAACCCTTACACAGACGAAATTTGATCCTTGAGAGACGACCTAGGAGTCACTTCCTAGTACTACATTTTAACTATATTAATTTGACGGAGTGCGACCTTCGATCACTCGTGTTGTTCAAAGTTTGCAAGACTTCCAATGGTTACACAAGTTTGTCTTCACTTGCTTGGTATCACCCAAAAGTTTACCTTTACAATATTTGCAAACAGCTTTCTATTCTGCATCTATTAATTTTCTACCAAAGTGATTCCAAACAACTGAAGTTAACTTTCTTGACTGGCCATTCGAGTTGAGTTGTCAGTTCCATCATCAACTTCATTCATAGGAATATCATTTGATTCACCTATATTAGGTGACACAGTTTCTGCTTGTTCATCACCCTTAGGAGCCGAAGTTTGTTCGGTGGACATTCTGTTAAAAAAAATTAAAGTTAGTGTTAATTACACAAGCAAATCTACAACATTTAAAACCAATAATTAGAGCATGGCAGCAAGTTAACATATCATTCAACTCTTAAATTGAAACACCAAATTCCTTGGCTCCATGAAAAATAGTGTTAATGATATACCCTCTAAAACATTAATCGTGAGAAAATATTTTTATAGACCAAAGTCAGAATTCAATCATCATTAAATTTGACCCATTTCCATGAATGAAACCATCATGTTAAGGTCATGGACTACATTTCAATAGTATGATAATTCATAAGAAGGAAAGATAAAAATGAAAGTTATATAGGAGAAACATCAAAATTTAATATTTGTGTATATAACAAATCACACATAATCTTATTATAAGGATGGACGAAAATAATCAAAACTTGATTTAAAATATGGTAAACGGTGCAATTTCATATATATAAATGATAAATAATAAAGACCACATGGAATGCTACTTTTGATCCTTAGAAAGATCATAGAAATAAAGACTAGGAAGTGACGATGGGGAATTAACAAAAAAAGTGAGACAGAAGCTTTGAATTAGTACAAATAACAACAAACTCTATGTTCACTTAATTGAATTGATCTTCACTTTATTACAAAATTAATTTCTTTTCATGCAAAGAGAAATTACTATTTCAATACTTTACCCTTGTAGTGGTAATCAACATTTAGTTTTTATAAGATAGTGCATATTCTTGTCAACAATTCCACAAAATTAATTTCTCTCCCTGTCCACAATTCCACATGAAAAAAAGATAAGATCAAAATATCTAACCATTAAAGCTTTGGTGGGACAAAAATTGTCATTGTGAAGGTAATTAAATAATTCTAAAGAAGACACACACATAAAAAGTCATGCTAATCATTCATTTTACTGCATACTAAGCCTAACAAAACATGGTGAAACTGCCATTTTTTTAGAATGCCAACAACCAAATTATTTTTCTACTACATTGACTACATAAATCCAAATTTTAGTGCGATTTTTCTGCTACCATGACTTGATTCTTTTTGGTGAAATCAGAATTTGACTTAGGATGAAATCAAGACATGAAATTCTAAATGCTAAATTGCTAATTACCTCATCCACACCAGAACCAAGTTTCAAATCCCCTAAATCATAAAATTAGGAGGGCAAAGGACATTGTAGAAAAAAATGGAAACTTAATGGAGACGTACCTATGCATTGAGTTTGTGAGAAGACTGGTGACGATGTCAGAAGTGTGGGGTGTGGTGATGATGACAAGGTTGTGAGAAGAGGAGGTCGTCCTCAACCCTTTGTGTAACACCCTGAAATTTCGATAACTGAAAATATATGATCGAAATGTTGTATGAAATATTAATTAGAGATAATTAGAGATATTAAAAAAATACCCTTGGATATTTTGTCTTAGATATTTTGTAGAGAATTGAAGAAATTACATGAAATGCCTTATAACCATGTTGTCGGGTTGCTAGGTTGCCCCGTTGCCAAGTTGCCGAATTGTCAGGTTGCCAGGTTGCCAGGTTGTCGGGTTGCCCTATCACAAACAAGATCAAGCTGCCAGGTTTCCAGGTTGTCGGGTTAGCCGGGATGCACTCTCGCTATCAAGCCTATCCTTCATGATGACCGGATTGCCCGGGTTGCCCTCTCAATCTAACACACATCCCAGATGTCCTATATAATTTATTATGAATAAGAATATAAAAGATAACAACCTCCTTAAGGCAAGCATTCCACGTGTACTTAGCCATTTAATGAAGGAATCTTGCTTTTTGCTTAGTAAGCATGCATTTAATGCATAAAAATTAAAATATCTAAAAGTCATGATTACTTAGTTCCATTGGAACCAAACCAAACACTACTTGGGTTACATTTTAACTAAGTTCTTTCTATCCTAACTAGATTCTTTACTATAAATACTCCCTTGGTAATAAAAATCTGCATGTGAATGGCTAGCTCCCTCTAAACCTTACATTCAATTTCTCTCTTCCTTTTTCTATCTATGTTGTCATTTGTTCTTTTCTTCTTCTCACACAAACTGAAGCCTTTCATCAAATTACCTATTATTTCTTCATCCAAAGTATTCTATTAGAAGATATCAACTTTACTCCTCAAGCTCTTGAATCATTCCAACCAAATATTGAGGTGAGTATTGGTGTTGAAATTCGTATGGTTTTAAGCTGAATTTTGGACTATTTTTAGAATTTCATATCTTCCTCTGTACTAAACCAAATGAGGTGTTTGACCACTCATTTTAAATCTTAGGATGTCCTATATTTTGTCCTAAAATATGGTGCCAAACTGAGTAGTGAATCATGCCCAAAAATTATTTGAACCCAAGCTGTCCGAAACTGTCTTCACTCAAATAACTTCTGCCATCCGTTTTGAAACATTTATTTCTCTCTCATTTCTTATTCAAATTAGGTGTATGATATATGGAATTAAAGATATAGATGACAACTATAACATATAATATTTTTAGATAAATCTAGATTGTGTACTACCTGCAGACATGAGAACACTAAGAGATGTCAGTGTGGAAATTGAAACTCGCTGGCAGCTCTGAAGTCTAGTTTTAAAAATGCTATAGCTAGAGTTTTAGAAATCCAAATAAGGCATGTGATACCTTGTTAGAAAGCTTAGGAAGTCTAGTTTAACATACTAAAATATGGGAATTTTATGACGTGTAGGTTAGCTTGTGAACGTGAGAGATCTTAAAACAATGCTACAAGAAGCTAATAAAGGGACAAAGATAGGTAAGGGGAGTTTATTCCTTCGTTCTAGCTTTGACACCATAGTTGGTGGCCAGGGAGTCCAACTATGAGGATATCTGACTGTCCCTGCCATGTGTTGGTTTTTCAAGAAATACTGTGTTTTTAATAATGAGATGCAATGAATATTTTATTGATGGATAAAACTGTGACTGATGTTGTTGTTGTTGTAATGATTATATTTTTGACAAAAGTCTTAATTATAGAGGAGAATCTGCCCAAATTGTTTTATATAAAATGTTTTCGTATTTAATTCTTTTTTAAATTTTAAATGGGCATAAGAGTTTGTTTTATATATTCTAGTTCTCCTCTTTAATTTAGAATTTTCCTAAAATATCAGTCTTGTGGTATGATGAATATGATTGCTCATGATGTCGTTGATGATAATGAAATTGAGATGTTATTGATGTGGTTGATGATGTTTAAATGAGATAATGCTTATGTGATTGGTGATGTTTGAATGAAACAATATTGTTTTGGGTGATAATGTTGAAATGGGATGTTATTGATGTTTTATGATGATGATAATGTTGAAATGGGATGTTATTGAGTTTTATGATGATGATAATGTTGAGATGGAATAATGTGGATGTTGATAATGACATTGATGAGATATAATGTTGATGTGAACAATGTCATTGTGTGATGTGGATATACATGGATACCCATGGGGGTGCATGACTAGTCATCCTTGCGGGGAAGGATTTGTTCCTGGCCATGGTCACATATTGATGATGCTCATGTTTCATACTTCATTTGCATGTGTGGAAATAGAATGAAGGCACGTGCGTATCTAAGAGTTTCAGTGGGCTGAGAACGCAGGTACTAAGGGGTCATTGGGTTTGGAATTCCTTTGTGACTACCTGGCTGATCACCCGGGGGGGATGACCAGTGCACGACATGATGACCCTGATAGGTGATGAATCATTTTTCCTGTGAAAGACTATTTTTGGATATGGTACCACATTGCATACTAATAGATGAGTCAGGTGCATGCATCATTTTTAACATGATTGTTTGATTTGTGTAATAAATTGAATGATTAATGTGTCGAGTGTATATTGGACCGATGAATTTTGGTAATGATTGTGGTTTTTATTGTTATTTCCTTTCTTATTTATTGTTATTTGATGTTTTTTGATTTTATATAATAAAGTCACTATTGCAATTTTTGAACCATGTGGTTGGTACTTGTGATGATCGCGAACCTCTGTTCGTGGGAGCAGATGATCAACAATAGGTGATATTGGAAAGAGATTTCTTTTGGTTGGAGCCGCCAAGCCAACGTGACAACGTTGGAATATATTTTGGAAGAGAGTTGTGTTATCAACTCTTTCTTAGTTGGTTCTTTGTTTCTTTTGACAGATATGTAATCTCAAGTTTTTATATATATATATATATATGTATGTATATATACCGAGTTATGTTCTAACTTAGAAATTATATGTATATGTTTTATATATTTATGTATTTATTTACATATGTGTGCGTTTTTGATAAATGTATTATCGCGGACAATTTACTCTAATTTTCATAATCAAATTAATGGATTTTTTTATTAAAAATTGAAAATTACACGTTTAGAATTATAATATCGTAGCGACGAGGTAGGTCGTTACACTTTGCAAGGTGCAATGTTGATGAATGTGCTGAGTGTTGAATTCAGGGGGAGCTGCTTGAAGCATAAGCAAGATTGATTCAAGTCTAAAGTTTTGAGCTTTCAAACATGCAAATGACAACTTGGAGATTAATTAGGATAAAATGTAAGAGAAAAGCAATTCTGATGATCCTAAAGCATTGCATTCATTCTAACTCATAAATAACTTAAAATGGTTTAATAAAAATCACAAGGCTTTCATAAAATGGTTAAGTTTCAAACATGTTTCAAAGGTTTTTGGAAAAATGATTTTCTTGCTGTTTTAATCGATTACAACATCATAATAATCGATTATTTTGTTCTTCACTTACCTTGGAAAAGCTTTCATGAACACTGTAATCGATTACATATCGGTTTAATCGATTATTATACCTTTGTTTTTCAGAAAACTGCCTTGTTGAACATTTTAATCGATTACCTAATGGGTAGTAATCGATTACATGCTTGTATATGTATTTAAAGATCTGTTGGGATAATCGATTACCAGTATACTGTAATCAATTACATAGGCTTAGCTGAAAATAGTCTCTCCTTGCTTTAATCGATTACCATAGATGGTAACCAATTACATGTTGTGTTTAAACTCTAAGTTTTGTACTAGATAAATTGATTAACTCGATTAGTAATAGATTTCACAGTGTAATTAGAAAGGCTATGGCTCCTGCTTTAATTGATTACCATTTCTAGTAATCGATTACTCTATTTCTATGACTGATATATTTTCCTGATTTAATCGATTACCAAGGTTAGTAATCGATTACATAGTGTATTTTGAAAAAAAATGGATCTTCTGTCTTAATCGATTACATGCTTGAATAATCGATTATTTGTCCCGTTGTAGAAATTCCAGAAAAGCTTATGAACATTTTAATCGATTACATTCTTGGATTAGTCGATTACATAAGCAAAATAATCGATTATTAGGCGCATATTAATCGATTAAAGCTGTTACATTTTTCTGTTATAAATAGGAAATCACTTTGCTTGATTTTGTAATGTTGTATACTAATACCCATCGAGCCAAAACAGTTCTAAAAGCCTTTCTCAGTGTTTTCAAAGGATTTTTACATGCTTGCTCTATTTCTACATTGATAATGAGATTGTGAGTTAATCTTGAGCAAGATTTCATTCAAGGTTAAGGGAAGCTGATTCAATTTGTTACTTCAACATGTGTTAATCCATTATTTGCATTGTTAATCATTGGATCATCAGGTTGTTTCCCTCTTTAATCTTTCTGTAGTTTTCGTTTTGATTTTGGATGTAATTTTTAGTCTATTGTAATTGGGATTCTTGCTTGTAAACTAGAGATAGGGTTTCTCTAGGGGTTGTGCTAAGTAGTGTTCTTAGTGGGTTTGTCTCTAAGAATCTAATAGTGTTTTAGATTTCTGTACTTTATCTAGAGTTGATAAAGGGAGACTTTGTAATTACTTGTAAGAACAGAAAATTGCAATAGTGGAACTCCATTCTAGTGTTGAGTGGAAGAAAACTGGATGTAGCTTCATAGTGTTTGAAGTGAACCAGTATAAATCTTTTGTGTTTTTGATTCTTATCTCTATCTTGATCATATTCTGTCAATCTTGATTGTTTGGTTTTGTTTATCAATTAACATTTTGAGCTATTGGACACCTTGAGCTGAGCATTTGATTGA
Source organism: Glycine tomentella (assembly GCA_007407185.1). Lineage (NCBI taxonomy): Eukaryota > Viridiplantae > Streptophyta > Magnoliopsida > Fabales > Fabaceae > Glycine > Glycine tomentella. Next base: position 198,013 of record PYAF01000675.1, on the reverse strand, counting down.
ATAAGGTTTATTGGTTTCAAAAGTGATAAAGATCCTAAGGGAAACTCTGATTTTGTTTGAGAAAAGCCTAACCAATTCACCCCCCTCTTGGTTAAGTGTGAAGTGTTCCTATATTCTACACTGAGTGCTAACAGTGCCAAAGTGTGTTGCAGTGGTGCTTTGCGACGGTGTGGTGAGAGAGTGAGGTTAAGGTGTGGTGCATCGTGGCAGTGCTTTGTGGTGGTGCGGTGAAAGACTGAGGTTATGGCCTGTAGGGCACTGGGGCTACATTGTACGTGAAGTGTGACTGAAAAGAGTAGGGTATTTTTGATTGAGCCTTTTTAGTTTCATATTTTTCTATTCTTCTTAGCTTATTTGACTTCTCTTGGACTTTTATTTTCTCATTCTAATTCAGTTTTTGTCTTTGGCAAATAAGTGGCTTAATTGCTAATTGTTACTTATTTTTGGATTTTATGCTCACTTGACCTATCTTCTTTGTGTAGGACCTAGAGAGATATACAAAACTCCAAATGACACATCTGAGTAGTCCTTGAAGAGTTAAGGAAACGATCTAAAATTTGTCTGAGATAAGCCAAGCCCAATTCTGTCATTTTGAGGGTTATTTTAGGCTTGGAAGTCAGAACTTCTGCACTTGAATTTTGGGGTGCGAGTTGCATTTTTAGTGGTGTAATTAGCATAATTAATTAGATTAGATGGGCCTACTCATGGCCCATCCTTTCCTACTGACTTAGTCACTATATGCTAGTGCAATTAGTTAGTGAATTATTACACTACATTTTAGCAAAAATAAAATTTGTATTTTCTTTTAGAAGTTTTCAGAATTAAAACTTTTTCTCTCATTGTTCTTCACTGTTCTTCATTTTCTTCTTATTTTCATTTTTGTTCTTCCATTTTCGTGCACTCATTTCGTGGGTCTTCCATTGATGATGATCATGGAAGGCTAAACAATCAATCAATCCAAGGATCCAGTCCAAGCAAGGAGAATTTGAGTTCTGGTTTGGTATTTCAATTTCTATGTAAATGTTCACTTCTTCTTCAATCATCTATTCAGTTTTCATGATTATGAATGTATTTAGGATTGAAAATGGATTAGGTTATAGATTCATTTCCTAATTTCGAATTTTAATCACAGATTATTTGGATGATATTTCAATTAGGTTTGTGGTTTCAATTAATTTAGGTGTTAATTCAATTGAACTGCTTATAATGAAATTGAATGAACTTTCATAACAGAAACATTATATGAAAACTATGATAATTTGCATTGCTTGGTTTGATGAATTGGATTGATGTTCTTTAAACTGTTTTACAATACCTCTTATCAATTTTGTTAGTTTCTGCATTTTTCTTCAATTGTAGTTTGTGTTTTCGTAATTTTTACTCATTGCATGCAAACTCTTTGACAAAAATCCCCTACTATTTATTAGTGAATTGAAGTTGGAACCAAATTGACCGTGTCTCTGAGTCGACCTAGGTTAATCTTGTGCTACAGAATTAGCGTAGTGTAATTGTTTTGAACCAAACCCTAACTCATATTATAAATATACATATATATGAAGGTATTTTTGTAATTGTACAGGTAGCGGTTACCCACAGGTGCAGGTGCTATGATATTCGCACCCACCCTGTTAACTGATAGATGGTTAAAAAAATCCATATCTACATGTAGCGGATATCTGTTTACACTACCTGTCTTCTGTCCATTGTGGATTTATTCGCGGATATCCACGAGCATAGGTTTTTTTACCATCCCTACCATTGAAGTCGAAGAATCTGATACATTATCGTCAATGTCTCGCCCAATTGGACAAAAATCAGCAAAAAGGAAGAGCAAAGGAAAAAGAAGCTTCCAACACTCTCGATTTATCTGGCATAGAAAGTGTAAGGAAGGAGAAAAATGTGAATACATTAAAACTTATTTAGTTAAAGGAGACACAAGAAAGGTTTCTGCAAGAATATGAAAAGCATATAGAGTATGAAATCCTCATGAATGATAGATCTAACATGTTCAAACAACAACGCCAAGACCACGAAAAAGTATTGTGACCATACTAGGAAAAAATTAGGATATTAAATGTTTAGTTGTTATGTACTAATGTGCTAATATGTGTTTAGTCTTTAATCTTAGCTGTGTAGGTCATTGTTGTATTTTAAATTCAGAATTTTATGTTGTAAAACTAGTCGTTGGAAAAGTAGCCATTGGAAAAGTAGTCGTTGGAAAATTAGCCGTTATAAAACTAGTCGTTGGAAAACTAGCCGTTATGAATGAAGCTATATAAATGTTCAATGTTTCATCATTCTCACACGTTCTCATACAAATTACACAATATTTTTCTATGATTTCAACACTTCAGTTACCATATAATGGATCTAAACATTTATTTAGATGAAGCTTTGGATCAAATGATAGATGAGGAATTGGAAGACAACAACGATGAAGAAATGAAGAAATCATTAGGTTGATACTTAAAAGCCAACAACAACTAGATGGCAACACCACTAGGCGTAGGCAAAGAAGAAGAGTGATACATCAGAATCATGAGGAAGGTCATGATTGATTTGTTCAATGACTATTTCTCAACAAATCATGTACACACAGATGCTTAATTTCAAAGAAGATTTCATATACGAAGGCACAAGTTTCTCTGAATTGTAGACGTGCTTAGCAATCATGATGAGTACTTTCAAATGAGGGTCGATGCATTGTGTCAAAAAGGCCTATCTTCATTGCAAAAGTGCACAACTGCTCTTCGTATATTGGCTTATGACTCACCTGCTGACAGTGTGGATGAATATGTAGGAATTGGTGAAACCACTACAGTTGAATGCTTGGAGCGATTTGTATCAGGCATTTGCACCATATTTGGGAATAAGTACTTGAGGAGACCAAATAACGAAGACATTGAACAACTACTACAGATGGGAGCGCCACGTGGATTTCCAACTATGTTAGGTTCCATTGATTTTATGCACTGGGAATGGAAAAATTATCCAGTAGTGTGGAAAAGTCAGTTTTGTCGAGGTGATCATTGCAACGCAACATCCATTCTTGAAGTCGTAACATCACAAGACTTGTGGATTTGACATGCATATTTTGGCACTGCGGGTTCAAATAATGACATTACTATGTTAAATGGATTTAATGTGTATGATAAAGTTTTGTCAGGACGTGCACCCACAGTGCAATACACAGTTAATAGAAACCAATATAATATGAGATACTATTTAGTGGATGACATTTATCCAAACTTTGCTAAATTTGTGAAGATCATCTCAATGCTACAAAGAGAAAAATGAAAATTATTTACTCAACAACAAGAATCAGCAAGAAAGGATGTAGAACAGGCATTTGAGGTGCTCCAATCTTGACTTGCAATTATAAGTGGTCCAACACATTTTTGGGATGTTATTATAATGAAGAATATCATTTATGCATATATCATATTGCATAATATGATTATTGAGGACGAACGTGACATATATCAAAATAATATTGATTACGATAGTGTAGGTAACAACACGTCGACATTCAAAGTATCTTTAGGTGCTCACCCTTGTATCAGATCAACATACCTATAAAGGACAGTAGAGGTTCATGATAAACAAAAACACCGTCAACTTCAAGCAGATTTGATTAAACATATTTGGAAACAGTTCGGAAAAGAAAATAACAATAATTAATTTATGTAATATTTTCTATTTTCATCGTATGTTTTTTTTTATATATATATTTCAATGTCATTGTGCTTTATTATCTATTATCATGTAAAAATGTATTTTTATTGTTACATATTTCCTTTCAATGTTATATAATTTTTATTATTTTAATTGATATTTAATATTTTATTCAATTATTCATATTTCTTATTTTTATACATAAAAACTCAAAAATGAATTAATTATTTTATTTGAAGAATAATTAAGTTATAATAAATGTGTGAATTTTTTGAAGTTTCTTGTGATTTCTTAGCATTGAAATAAAATTGTGTATGAGTTTTTTTAAGAATAATATAACATTGTAGGGACCACAAAAGATAATATGGGGATCACAAAAAGATGATTAAGAAACCTATATAAAAAACTTGTATTAGAGATGCCCTAACTAATTAGTTAATGACAACTAATGATAGCTATCTCAACTAATAGTCTTGAGTTCAGCGTTTTTTTTTTCTTTCTAGAAAAGTGGTTAGTGAAACTGAGTTTCTTCCCTTTTATTTTACTGTTATAAAAATATTTTCTCAGAGTTCTGTTAACGTCATTCTTATGTTATCATTTAATAACAAGATTACTGGACCGTTAAGGCTAAAACCAAAAAAATTAAATCATTAAAGAGCTTAAACAAAAATACTTTAAATGGACTAAAAAATCCTATTTCATAGGAACTAAAAGGTTATTGAAGCCTAAACAATTTTAGAAGAAAAAAACAATAATGAAATAATTTTTTCATAACTTATGCATAAACTAATTTTTTAAAAACTCTTTCATATTAACTTCTTCAACAGCTTATTTTAAATTTATGCATAAACTAATTTTTATTTATAAAAGAAAATAGTTTCTTCTTATTTTTCCCTCCTATACATAATACACATTTATGAAATTTTTTATCCAAACTAACCCAAGTCATCTTAATATGGAATAATCAACTACCAAACATCTCGGAGATGATAAGAGAAAATACTTCATGCGTTGGACGTTTTATTCTTTTTATTGTTCTTTTTTTTACTATAAATATTGGTATAGTCATCACTTTCGTTGGAGACCGTGAATGTAGACAAGATGAATATTTTTCTCTCAACACGATCTATTCATACCCTAACCTGTTGTTAGTGACACGATTTTCTGGTTAAATACATTATAAGATGTTTTTTCGTACATTCCGCATTCAGTTCTAGCTATTTCTGCGCCTTCTGATCGACCTGAACAACATATACGGATCCCCTCAACCCCTTTTTTCATTACTAATGAAATTCCTTCACAATTCTACTAAAAATGGAACGAAATGATCTTGTTTTCTTTCTCAATTGAAAAGAAATGTTTTGAGCAATCAGAGAAGCACTTTGATAAACAGATTTGATCATAGTTTTTCTCAATATTTTAGTGTATACATTTTCTATTCATTGCATCTATGCACTATGATTATTATGTATCAAAAGATTCGGCATTACACTATTCAATAGTTCGACATTTTATGATATTAAAAAAAATTGCACAATGCTTAAATAAACTATCAAAAGTTAAACACATCGTTACTTTTTTTTTTTTTTGGGGGGGGGGGGGGGGGGGGGGG
>PYAF01000675.1:162892-192626 GCA_007407185.1 Glycine tomentella | reverse complement strand
TCAAACACAAACTCTACATCTGTTAAGCACTCATGATAGAAACACCTACAATTCAATTGTAATATTAACTTACACCCATCTAATATCACATGAATATACAATAACAATAAAGAAGCTAGAGGACTTGAGGGAAGCAACACTGCACAAACAGCAAATTTTTCTATATGCTAGGTCATAACTTAGCAATCAAAAGCTTTTGGAAAGGAAAATGTTTCCTTTGTCAAACCTCCAGAAGGCTAACACAGAAATCAGTGGAACAAAAATTGCTACTAAAAGAAATGTCAAGTTTCTCCAATTTGCAGGCTTATCTGCTGAAATAGATGATGTTACTTGAGTTTCGGAGCTTGCACCTTTTTCATCCACCTAATAATAGAAACCAAGAAAGGAGAGAATCTTTTAGGATCTCAGGAAAAGTAAGTTTGGACATATAAATTATCTTTTTGCTCTATCAACCCAAGGTTAAATTCTGAAGGTGAGTCCTGACACAGCGGTAAAGTTGTGCTTTGGTGACTTTTTGGTCATGGGTTCGAATCCAAAAACAGTCTCTTTGCATATGCAAGGGTAAGACTGTGTACAATATCTCTTCCCCTTACCTTCGCATAGCGAGGAGCCTCTGGAGAATGGGGTATGTAGTTTTTTAGTTTTTAACCCAAGGTTAAATTCTCCACTTTGTGATGTTACTACAACAATATATAAAAATCTATCCAGGATAGCTATTACAATGATGGTAGAAAGTAAATTATTGAAAGAAACTGACAGGTTATTGATTCATGTGGGGCATTTTTCTCAACTATGAATTGCCATTGTAGCATCTTTATTTAATGAATGAACATGCAATCATAATAATAATTGTTAAACTTTTCAGTTTTCACATATAATGTCAAATTCTAAATAAGCTTTCTTATCTTTATATTCTGACTGTAGAATGGGAGGCAGAAAATGCTTTGAGAAGGGAGAACCAAGGTTTGTACTTGTAGACTCGTCATGCCACTAGTGTATTCGGGCAGAGAGGGTATTAATATTAGAGGCAAACTGGCAAAGAAAGATGAATCACAAGAAATAAAGAAATAGATGAAATCCAAAATATTAAAGCTAGTTGTTGAATAGAATGAAACACTAAATGAGAGACAAAATCTACAACAGCAGGAAGATTAGAGGGTTGTGTTTGCTTCATTGATTTGTCTATTCTTTGAAGTTCTTTCATAAACAAACTTTACTGAAAGCCATAGAAACCTAGAGACACTTTATATGTATTCATAAATTATACCTGTGTTTGGTAAATCAGGTGTTTAGCCAAGAACTATTTAGCTTTAAGTTACTTTGGAGTGGTTAAACAAGGGTCAATTATTTCTATATTCTCATCAAGCATCACACATATAAAAGAATATTCCTTTTATCATTTAGCATATTTTTCATATTTGGGTACCAACTACCAAGAGATTCCAATATGCATGTAATAGAATAATGAACAAGTAGAAGAACCCTAGAAGGCTCAAAGTACATTTATGTATCACCAGTATAGTTCTAAACAATCATGTCTTTCATATATGGCCAACCAGAGTGCATCATGCTTACTAGGGCTTAGAAAAAAGAAAAAAGTGAAGTGTAATAATGATATGTTAAGTATCACATTTTCTGTTTTATTAAGCTTCAGTTGATATACCAAAACTTGGGTATGGTCAGTAGTCCCCCCTACCTATAAAATGCAAAAGCATACCCAAAAGAGTGGAACGTTAGTGGAGTAGATATTTGATATTTTATTACTTGTTTGGTTTCCAATTTTTACTCTCCGAATAAAATAAAAACATGGATTGAGATGATAGGCGTGTATGTAAATGCTTGTCAAGACACTAGTTATGTAATAATAAAAGCATTTTTCCTACATGCAGTGTCATTAAAAGAACAATTAAATTTAACACCCAGCTTTCACCTATCAGCATCATATAAGCATATCAAGTATCAACTTAAGAGATTAGGATGACAAAAAAAGTACCTGCCTGAAAGGTCTTATTAAAGTGATCTATTCCTTCTTCATCTGATGATTTAGCACAGCTTTCATTGCTTGAGTCATTGTTGGAAGCTTGATCTTCATTTCTGTTATTTAGTCCATTGTTGAATGCATCTAAAGAGGCATCAATTTTAGTATTCTTTAACTTTTCTACCAAATGTTTATTTTCCTGTTTTAAAGCATGTAACTGCAGGATGAACATAGTGATAAGAATGTTAATATCCCTGTTAGTGTATCATAGCTCCGCAGAAGTTGAATAATAAATCCATACTATTTTGAAGAATAATTAAAACTTGTACTACATATCGTAACTTGAAAATGATCATGTTACTTTTTGTGTATCCTTTCTTTCGAGGAAAAAAATACTTATTTATTTCCTATATTAATTATGAAAAATATAGAGATTAGAACTGATGGCTACCATAAAGTTAACAATCTCCACTTGTTTGTTTCAGTATAACTACCCATAAACCGTTGCAGACCTGGATTGGAAATTCTGATTCAGGTATACTGAAGATAATATGCATAGATACATTTTAATATGCTTAGAAAACTATAAAAGAAGGAGAGAAACTATCTTGGTCCTTACAATATTCTGATAGAAACTGGTTCAGGTTGAGCACACAAAAAACATACTGTTATTGATGAATAGAAAAAAATGCACAATTTCCCTGGAAATTTGAGAGATACAGGACTCTCCCTAGCCGAAATAGTGGAATACTAACTCTCCAATTGACTAACTACTCCTCTCAACTCCTCTTCCTATTTATAGGCAACGTGCCTTATTTTTCTAATTATTCCAGCCCTTAACTAACTCCAATTATTCTAGTATCTAAGTAATGGGTATCTGCATATAAACTTTTCTCAATTGTGTTCTGCAGGGTATAATTTTCAACAATTTAGACATTAAATATTTTTGTTCATTTCAATTCAGTCCTAGCATAACCAGTTGAGATAACCAAAAATTGCACGAAATAAGCACAGAAGGACCAAACTGTTAAGAAGTCCCACATCGCCTGCCTCAGTTCTTGGGGTGCAGCTTATATATCTGTTGGGCAACCTCACTTAGTGCCAATTGATTTTAAGTTGAAATCTAACATGGTATCAGAGCCTATAGCCTATCTTAGTTCTTGCTTATTCTTGTATGCTCGCCTGTTTTGGCAGGCATCTGTGGAGGGGGGGTGTTAAGAAGTCCCACATCGTCTGCCTTTGGGCAACTTCACTTAGTGCCAATTGGTTTTAAGTTGAAATCTAACACAAACTTGGATAAATTAAGACATTGAATGTTTTATTTTATAAAATGAATCTCTAGGGAACCCAATTGAGTACACATATATCCTTAAAGGCCCAAAATACTAGTTTTTTTTTTTGTTAAGACTTAAGAGAAACATAGAAGCTGGAGTTCAAAATTAGAAATTTATTAAGTCATTACCTGGTTATTGATGCGCTCCCTTTCAGAGGCTAGTTGCATTACCATATCCATGATAAGCTTGGTTTTAGTATCAATTTCTTTTACCCTTGATGATTTTGTATTGCTAGCTTGATCCAAAGATGTTTTCAAGCGTACTGTTCTGGACCTAAGGATATCCAATTCTTTATTAAGTTCCACGTTAGTTTCAGATAGCACAAAGCATTGCTCTGCAGCACTTTCTTTATTAGTTTCAGCTTTTGTAACCTTTGATTTTAGCTCTTCAATTAATATTTCCATATCCCATATAGCTGTATATAACATGTTCTGCTGTTCTTGACTTGCTTCAGAAGACGCCTTTGCATTTTGTAGTTGGATATCTAGTTCCCTTAGTTGCTTCTCAAGTGAACCAACCTTTTTCTCTGCAGTACTGGCACTCCCTTTAAGAAAATTCACCTCTTCAGTAAGTTCCAAGTTGGTCTCAGTTAACTGTGTAACCTTCGCTTCTGCGCTCTCAGCCCGATTTTCTGCTATGTCAATGCTTTCTTTCAGAGACTCAACAAAATTTTCCATTTCAATTAGGTGCTTGTGACATGCTTCATTCTCTGCAATCACATTATTTATCCGAAGCTCAAAATCTTTTCGTTCTTCTTCAAGCAATTTCACCTTTTCCCTCAATGCCAACACCTCAGACTTTTCCTTAGCACTCTCAACATTACATGCCTCAAGCTTCTCTAAAGAAGCATCTTTAGCCTTGAGTTGCTCTATCAAAATCTGAACTTTTGATCTCAGCTCATTTTCTCGTTGTATAGAACCATTGAGGTTAAACTCAGTTACTTGAAGGCGTCCCATTATACCTTTAGAAATCCCCATTAACACCTCTGCGGTATTGTCTGCCTCTAGAAATCTTCCCCAAACTACTTCTGCAGCTTCTTCCATATAAAATGCCGCTTGTTCTGTGTAGCAGAGTTTCAAGTTTAGGTCTTCATTGTTTTTTGACTCTGCTAACTTCCTTTCAAGCTCGAGTTCCCTTGCTAGAGATTTCTCAAGCATTCGCAAAATATATCTTCGTTGTTCAATCATCTGATCATTGGATTTTGCTTTCACATCTGTCAGTTGACCATTTCCTGATAAATTCAAGGCCTTCCCTGTTTCGCCTGTTGACATGGATGACTAAGAAAAGTAAACAGTCATCCAAAACTTGGAAAAGGATTGCATCCTCAGAATAAATATGTTGAGCAAAAATATTCGAGTAAGAATTTCAACTTACAATTCTCATGTCGAAAAGCCTCAATGGTTTTCTGTAGCTGGGATGACTGAATTTTCAACTCCAATAACTGCCGTTGAAACTGCTTCACAGACTCTTCAGAGTCATGCAATTTTTTGTCCATCATAAAGAAAACCTCAGTCATATGTTTGCATGAAAATATTTTATGACGAGCATCCACAATTTCTTCTTGGAGAGTGTCCATGAAACCGTCCAGCTCTCTTACCTCAGAATCTAAAATGCCAGAAAATAGATCAAATGTCATTGCCTTCTTAAATAAGTTTTCCAGGATGCAGTTATTCGTTGAATCCATTGCTTCAAGATCACTTTCCTCAGCCAATAGATAAACATAAAGCACATGCAAGTTCACCAGTTTCTCAGAAAAATAGGCTAAGCGATGGTCTATATCTGTTAAAGCTTGCAGGGATATTTCTTGCACATCATTTTCTTTAGTTGAGAACCCCTGGAGTGAGTAGGGTTGTTCAAAAGCTTCATCTACAGCATAAAAGACACCTGGAATTTTATTAGCAAGTTCATCCATTTTTAGTCTGTATCTTGTTGTTCAGCAACTAGCAGCCAGTCCTGAAAGTAAGTTAGAAATGAGATATCTTTGAAACAAAACAACTATACTTTATGTATTAATACAACATAGATAAAAAAGATAGTGTACAATTCACTAGTTAATTAAGTGAATGCCTAACAAAATTGAACGCTGCTAAAGGAAAATAACAATAGTTACTAGTTAGGAATTGGTAATTAGCAGGCCTATAGTTCACACAACTTATAGAAGGTTGAGGAAGAGGAAATTGATAAAGGATTAGTGAGGAATTTGTATGTTCTCTTTTCTTGGCACTGTTGGCAGTATTCAATGAAAACGTAAGATGAAAGCATAGATATGTATGCTTATATTTTTTCCCTTTAATTCCACACTGGAAAGACAAAAACAAAAAGAGAACATCCACGACATTTCTTCTTCACACTCTTTAAACATACATAGCTCACCACTAGAAAAGCTAAACTCAGTAGCAGTTCATTTCAAAATGCATTTATTTTTTATTTCAACAGAAAGCTAATTCCACAAATGAAACATCTACTCCAAATTCCAATCTTAACAACAGAAACCATAGGAGATCCCAAGTTTTCTAACAAATTAAACACACAAAACACAGCCAACCCGTGGAAATCCTTGACAGATAACCCCCATAAAACTATCAATAACAGCACACAGACATCACCACAATTTTACTGCACATTCAGCTTACATCAATCAGAATATAAAATTTCCAACACCAACCCCCACCCACTGTGACAATCCTCATCAACGCTCCTAACTTTACCATTCCAAAACATGAAACGCTACAATAAAGAACAAACACGACCTCCCCCATTTCCACCAAGGAACCACACACACAAAGAAAATTCTTCAACTCACATTAAAATCTCAAATGGGAACTCAGAAATTGAGTCATACCTTTCTCAAAACGCTTCTGGGTCTTCCTATCCCCTCACTCTGACAATGATCTTGAAGAAACTTGACTTAACCAAAACCCCACATGAAAAATTCTGCTGGATAGTCTTTCTGAGCTTCCTAACTACCACTCATTTCCAAATTACCGTTATATAAATATAAGGGTCACTTTTTCCCATCCCCCAACACAAAATAAATAAATAAAAGGTAACTTTTTATCTTTCTATCTTCTTTTTTTTTTTTTTTTTTTTTTTTTCTCTGGTGCCACTCCGTGTCTCCAACCTGTGTGGATCGGTGAGGACTGAGGAACCAAAAGTGCAAACAGCAAAGTGGTCAAACTAGTGCGTGAGAGGCGTTGTTGTGATCTGTGGAAAGACAAATCAGAGACTTAAATTTGGGTGCACGTTAACTTGATCCTGAATCGTTGATATTGACTTTGAATAATTGAGTTTGAGACAACACAAAAGAAAACAACACTGTACACACAACCTGATAGATAAGACAAAGATCAATGGCTTAGGACACTGTAAAGCTCAAGTGTCTTTGTGGGTCCATAACAATCGATTCAGACAACTTGGTATTTTGAGAGAGAATCATTATCGTTGTTGTTAATGCTAAAATGATGCTTCAATTTCATGTTGTATTATTATTATTATTTTTTTTTTTTGTATAGAATGGAAGATTTTACTTAATTGTTGTTACAATATAATGTGTGATGATTTGGTTAATAAAAGCTTGACGACAAAAATAGTATAGTCTTGTTATCTATTAAGCGCTCCATCTCTTTTCGAATTATTTAATTCTCATTCATTAATAGTGAGTTCCATTTCTCGCTAGTAACTTACGTTTTTTTTGCAACCTGTTTAACAACTTCTTGGACCTTTCTATTGGCAGAATATTCTTTCCAGTTATGTTATTTGTATATTTATTGAATTGGGATGGACAAATTATTATAAGAATATTTTAACCAAAAAAAATGTTAAATATTTTTTATGTGAATCAGAATATCCCAAAGTCAAGAGTCAATGATTAATTCTCTAAGTTTATTTAAGGGATTAATCTTTTCTAATAAATATTTTTTCTATACATGTATTAGGGATCATATTCATTTATCACATGTTTAAAAAACAATATTATCTATCAATTATTTCATACCGATAAAAATGTTAACATGATAGATCTAAATATATAAAGTGTGAAGTTGATTTATCTTTTATGCTAGTGACAAGTAAGTAATATAATGATAGGATAGACCTAGAGAAGTTTATATAAGTGGCTTAAAAGTTAGATACTTAGATATTATCTTTTTAGTATTATTTAAATTTTTTAAAATTTTAGATGATAACACATGTAAGATATCCATTAAGTTTATTAATTATATTGTATCGAGGAATTAATGAAAAATATATTTGATTCTTTATTTTGTTGGTTTTGTAGCTTCTTTATAGTTTTAATGGCAAATTGATAGGAGTAAAATATAGCTCTTTTGTGCTTATCAACTAACTTCGTTTAATTTTTGTGTTGTTATCGCGTTATTTACATGAAAGGTGATAATGAGTATTGATGTTTGATATGATACAAGGGAATTTATAATCAATATTTTCAACAATCTCTTATGTTTTGATCACATTTACATCAATATATCTTGATTATATTATGGAATTCAGAAGTATATTAGAGTTTTAGAATCTTATATTGGAAAATTCTTACAGGATAATAGGTATATTCACGAAAAATTAATTGAAATATGATTCGGTTTTAATAGGTGTTGATAGCAAAATCTTATGCCATTTTGTCAACAAACATAATTTTTTAAGGGAATCAGCAAACACAGTCTTATGAATATGAAAAAAAACAATAAAATACATATTTAGAATTTTATATTTTCAATTATATTTAGTTTGATTTCTTATCTTTTAAAATTTTAATTTTTTTTATGTTTTTAAAGTGAGTTAAAATGGTCATTTTGAAACAATAATCGCTTTCAATTTCGAGACATGATTTTGAATCTTTTTTAATTTATTCAAGATGTAAAATTTGTCTCATTGAGATTTATGTATATGAAAATTGTATAACTCAATTGATGTTTTAACCAAAAAGGGGATCATAAATATAGTAAAAATTGCTTGAAAAATAAATTTATGTAAAATTGAAAATTTTAATATCAGATTCTTGTTTTGTCACTCATTTTTTACATGATTTTTGCTATGGACTGTAGTTATTACTCTTTTTTGTTTAAACATCATTTGAATCTCATAGTTTTCATGTAACTGAATCTAATGAAACAAGTTTCATATTTTGAATTAGTAAAAAAAAGATTCAAATTTGAGTTTCCAAATTGAAAATAATTATTGTTTCGAAAATACCATTTGAATCACTTTCAAAATAAAAAGAACTAAATTGATCAAGTAATAGTAAAGAGATTAAATTTCCAATACCCCTTACCTCAAGTGAAGCTTTATAATAAAGCTACGAGAGGATTATTGGTTTCCAACTTCACCAAGACCCAAGACATTTTAGGAGTATCACATCAGGAAAGGGAAAAAAGAAGGGAGCGAAGAATTTGTGTGATACAATGTCAACGATAATTATTTTTTTATTAATTGAGGTTTAAATAACTTTTTGGTACCTATAAATTGGGGAGTTTTGCTTTTGGTAGGTAAACTTTTTATTATTATTTTGGTACCTTACAGATTTTAAATTTTGAAAAAGGTATCTAGCATGGTCTTTGTGTCTTAGACGAATCAGGACCCTTAATTATTTTGATTAGATGCAAATCAATACAAAGGTTAACAGTTGCGTCTTTTGCGATATCAGACTGTGTCTCATACATCTACTTTGTATTATCAGATGATAGAAGCAACATGCCATGATATGATACAACATTAAAACAATGACATTTAAGAGTTCAATTATTGATGTGTTTATAAAGGCGAATATCATAAGAATGTGAGTTGAATTATGATTTTTACTAAACTTAAAACCTTTTTTGAATACATCAAAGATATCGTCTGATGAAGTAAAACTTAAGAAAATAGATATCAGATTTTTGCAAGACAAATCAGATGATAGTTTCATATCTTTGTAAAACAAATAAAGCTTTTCAAAAGTAAAGATCACATTCAAACCCTAGGTCAGTTCAAATAATAGAAGAGAAAATAAGACACAATAAATTTATATTGATTCGTCTTAACCACTTAAACTACGTCTAGTTCTTGGCAAACCACCAAGTTTCACTAACTTCAACAAGTTACAAGTATTTATCACTTCCACTTCTAGCTCCTTAAATCAAGTTCTACACTAAGCTTGTTACAACAGACATTCTTTGTGCTACCAAGCCATTCTTGGTTCTAACATAAATGTTAGGAAGTTTCAAGAAATTCTATTTAGATAGGGAAACTCATATGATAGAAAGAGAAAAGAGATATTGCAAAAAAAAATTGTTAAGTTTATTGCGAATAACAAAATTTACAATGAAGGTGTTCAAAACACTTTCAAGCTCTCTAAACCTAGAATACAGAGCTCCTTATAAAGACAACTACTATCTGTCTAACCAAAAACGGTTACAACATAAAAACAAAACAATTATAGTTACAACACAACCTATGTTAATGAACCACCAGACTGGATGCTCCTCTTCATGCGACTGGATGCTCCACCAGATTACATATGATTAGACGACAAAAAAAAGACAAGAGTACTACACTAGATGACCAATACTGTTGTCCACTATCTCTATCCTCTATCATCCAACAATCAACGATCTCCACCTTGGTTCAATAACATTTCTGAATTACAAGTAACTCGATTCATTTTTAACAATCTATGTTAAGTAGATTCAGACAATGGATGAACTTGCTTCTTGGAATTGGCTTTGTTGGATATAGGGGGAGCTGGAAGAAGATCAAGTCAAGGATGAAGCCTGTGCCTTAGAAGGAAGTTTTAGCTTTTCACATGCCAAGACATTTGTAATGGGTTAAGTGTATGAAAGGCTAATCTTATGATCCTTGCATTCCATGAACATGACCATTAACATGCATACATGATTTTACTAAAGCATTAAAGTTGTTCATGTTTTAAAAAGAAGTTAATTTCTCATGGTTAAGTTTTTGGAAAAATAGAATATCACTACTTTAATCGATTACACAAGGATATAATCGATTACCAACTTTTGTTTGATTCTGGAAAAGCCATAAAGAACATCTTAATCGATTACTAGCTACTCGTAATCGATTACATAGAACAAAATGTAAATGATGATTATCTGTCTTAATCAATTACCATTATACTATAATCGATTACACAAGTTCATTTTTAAATATGCATGACTGCCTTAATCGATTACCACAATCAGTAATCAATTACCTAGGCTTATTCTAAAATTGTACATGTCTGCCTTAATCAATTACCATAAACAATAATCGATTATATAAGCTTATTTCAAAACTGAACATGTCTGCTTTAATAGATTACAACTCGTGTTAATCGATTACATTGTTCGTTGTATTTTTCCAGATTAAGCTAAGAACATTTTAATCGATTATCTGGAAGATTAATTGATTACATATGACAATTTAATTGATTATAATGGCAATTTAATCGATTACAATCTGTTACAAAAGTTGGTTATAAATAGAAAGATACAACCCTTGACTTTGAAATTTCAAAGCATTCACAAGCCTTCTCAAATTTAGAAATGATTTTCTGAGCTAGATAGTTCTTGTCCACCTTTTAAATCTTCATGGTGTATTGAAAGATTTCTTGGACAAAGTTTTCAAAGAAGTTTTTGGAGAGAAAGGTTTGAAATTGATTTCTGCATTTCAACTCTGATTGGAAAATCATATTCATTCATATTCATTGGATCATCAGGTTGCCTCTCTCTATTAACTCTTATTGTAAATTCGTTTTGAATTCTTGGTTGTTTGTAACTTTTGTAAAGGGTTCTTTAAGCTTTTTCTAGAGTGAGTTTCTCTAGAGGGAAGAGTAGAGAAGGGTTCTCTATGTCTTGACCATTAGGAATCTATAGGGTTTAATTTCTATTTCTTTATCTAGGGTTGATAAAGGTGATCAGTTGTAAAAGCTTGTAAAGAACATAATTTGATTTAGTGGAACTCTAACCTAGTGTTGGTTGGAAGAAACTGGACGTAGCCTCTATGTTAAGAGGTTAACCAGTATAAGATCTTGTGTTCATCTCTATTCCTTAATCTGTTCTTGTTATCTTAATCTGTGATTCTTTTGGTAAAATCTTTTATTACTCAATAAGTGAAGTTTTTAGTAATTGTATTCTTGAACTAAGTGGTTTGATTGATTGAAACATTCTTATTGTGATAAAGATCCTAAATCTGCTGATTGTTTTTGAAAGAATTTTTAAAGACTCTGTTTTAACCAATTCACCCCCTCTTGGTTATTGTGTGTGTGTTCAATATTGTTTCAAGCTTCATGAACATATCAGGTGGATTCTCCCTCGTATCAACTTTCTGGACTTTGACCCTCTCCTTAGAATGGATGAAGTGGTATCTGATATCAATGTGCTTAGTCCTCTCATGATGGACTTAATCCTTGGCTAAACAAATTGCACTCAGACTGTCACAGGAAATGATAGCCTTTTCCTTTGGAAACCCAAGATTTCTAATTACACCCTTCAACCAAATTCTTTCCTTTGCTGCTTTTGCCATAGCCATGTACTCTTCCTATGTAGTGCATAAAGCCAATGTAGGCTAAAGTGTTGTCTTCCAATTGACAAGAGAGTTCGTAATCATTAATGCATAGTCTGTTATAGATCTCTTTGCATCCAAATCTGCAGCATAGTCAGAATTTGAGTAATCAGCGAGAGCATAGGGTATATCTCCATGACAGACGAGTCCAATATCAGTTGTACCCTTAAGGTACCTAAATATATGTTTCAAAGCTTGCCATTGTTCCTTCCCAGGATTACCTATATACCTACTCACAACATTGACTGTCTGTGCTAGGTTTGATTTGGTGCATACCATAGCATACATGAGACTGCCTACAACACTTCCATAAGGAACATAGGAGATGTATTTCTTCTCTGATTCTGTTAAGTCAAAAGACATTTGTGTTTTAAGATGAGTTAGGACCCTTAATTATTTTGATTATATGTAGAAAAATACAAATGTTAAAAATTGAGTCTTATGCGCTATCAGAACATGCCTTGTGAAATCTGTGTTTGATGTTTCAGATGATAGCCAGATAGAAGCATGATCTAATACGACAGTAAAGACTTCATTTAATATTATGATTATAAGATCCTATTTTATAGAAACATTCTCCTAGGATCTGTCAAATCCTATGAAGATATGAAATTCCTCAATCACCATCAAAAGAAGAGCTATGTTGCATATACCTGCTTTGATGAAAAAGGAAGTGATTTCCTATTATAGAGTTGAACATGCCAGTTAAAAAGAATGAACTGTTTTCATGAATAAAGGACGTACATTTAATGCAAGCAACAAATGCTCCAACAACCACATTCATCAGAGGAAGAACAAGTGAAGAATTTCATCCATTGTGAGACAATAAACACTTGAAGATGAGGCCTATATATACCAAAAGCTTTGAACATTTGAACGACTTTTGCACAAAAACTTTCATTATTCTTTCTATTAAAAACATTATGTGTATTCTTGTAAAGTTAGAAAAATCTCTCAAAACACCTTGAACGTGTTGAGAGAAAAGACTGAGTGCTAATTGTAAATCTATCTTTAAGACGGCCATCGATTTAGTCATTGTGCAAACATAACCAACAAGTCTCTTCTAATTTGTTTAAAGCCAACAGTTGCTTGGAATAGACAACAGATATTGGGTGTTGATGAAGCTTAGGGTAGAGCTTGTTTTGTGGAGCCAGAAGTGGTTGTGACATAATACTTGTAAATTGTGAAGTTAGTGAAACTTGGTGGTTTGCCAATAACTAGACGTAGTCTTAGTGGTAGAGATAAACCGGTATAACTTCCTGTGTATGATCTTTGTTTTTATCTTTCTATTTGAACTAACCTAGGGTTTGAATTTTTTTAGACATTTGAAAATATCTTTTGCTTGGCAAAAACTTTGTTTGATTTCGAAAAGGCTTTAAAATTTTTCTAAAATTATATTTCAACCCCTCTTCTTGTGATATTTTCCTTCACAGTTTGGTATCAGAGCTTAACCTTTAAGGGTTGAAAACCTAATAGTGTCTAGAGGAAAAGATCTTGATGACAAATAACAACAATTATCAATTCATTGTGGAAGAAGCATCACTCACAAGGCTACTGAGCTTCACAAAAGAGGACTATCCATATTGGAAAGACAAATTGGAGATGTACATCAAGTCCAACCATACCCATCACAAGACTTGAATCAGAATGGACAAATGAAAACCTGGCTACAATGGAGCTAAACACAAAAGCTTGTTATACACTGACATGCGCTCTAACCAGAAATAATTACAACAAGATATGCAGATTAAAGATAACAAAAAAGATTTAAGACTCTCTGAGCATCAACTATGAAGGAATAGAAGATGTCCACTAAGAAAGGCTGCCATTCTGACGCTCCACTAGGAGAGCTTTTGCATGAACAAAGGAGAATTTGTGGATGACATGTTTGGAAGACTTCAAGTTCTTTTGAATGGACTTGAAGCTCTAGGACACACCTTCACCAAAGCTTAAATTAACCTAAAGATCCTAGATAACTTTCCTAAGGTGTGAGAACAAAAAAAAACCAACCATTTAAGAAGTTAGAAACCTTAAAACTCTAGAATGGGATGAATTGTTGGGTATTCAAAAAGTTCATGAAGTTGTCCTTCAAAACAAAGATCATCTACCTAAAACAAATTTCGCTGCCCTCAAAATCGGAGAAACTAGATATAGACGAAAAGAAAGAAAGATCTCATCTAAAGCTTTGTAATGCAGATGTCTGAGTTTGACGACTCAGATAATAGTTATGAGAGACCCATAGATGATGAAGTGGCTTTTATGTATAGAAAGTTCAAACAAATGATGAAGAAGAAAGGAAAGTTCTATCACTCCTCTAGACGAAAAGATACAAGATTCAAAAAGAAACACAAGGAGGTGAGTAATGAGATCATCTGTTTTGAATGTAAAAAGCCTAGACATATGAAGACAAAGTGTCCTCGGCTAAAAAGAAAAAGACACTATGGGGACAAGAAAAAGAAACGTTTGATGGTTACCTGGGATGACTCTGATAGTGAGAACAATAGCAATTCAGATGATGAGAAAACTAACATTTGTCTGATTGTAGATACAAACGAGAAAGTTTAGGTAAAAACTTGCTTTGAATTTGATACTTCTTCTTGTTCTTCATCAGACGATGAAGAAGACATAACCCATGATGTTTTTCTTCAAAATAGTCCTATGATTTCTTTTCAGTGTAAGAAGTATAAATAAAAATACAAAATATTTGTTTGTGAAAACACTGAGTTGAAGAAATTAAGTGAAGATTTGACAAAGAAAATCTAGACTCTGGAAGAGAGTGTAAGTCAGGCCAGTAAGAATGATGAATCCTCTACAGTTGAAAAAGTAAGGGAGGAGATCACTTGTCTTAAAAAAGCCTTTGGGGAGGTTTTGGAAAGCTCTAACACTTTAATCATGTTTTTAAAATTCCATCAACATCCCTATGACAAGTGTGGTCTAGGACTAGAAAAAGGAGCATAATCTTTTAAGTCACAATCTTTCTCAAACAAATGTGACTTCTATGGTAAGTCTGAACATTCCAGGCTCTAATGGATCCATAAGTAGAAACAAATGTCTAAGGGTAGTAATGCTCATGGACCCAAAAATATATGGGTACCAAAATATCAGGTTGTTCTTATTGTAGATATCCTTGGTAGGAAAAGGCCAAAGTTTAAGCTGGTACCTAGACAATGGATGTTCACAACACATGACGGAGAAAAGGTATATGTTCCTCAACCTATAGCTAATTGAAGAGTAACAATTTCCTTTGAAGGCATGGGTAAGAGAAATATTACTAGTATAGGTAAAATTGGTATTCCTTCTTTAGCCTCCACAAACAACGTCTTATATGTTGAAGACTAAAATATAACTTACTGAACATAAGTCAATTTTGCGATAGTGGTTATATTGTATCCTTAAACAAAGACCAATGTATAGTCAAGACAAAAGATGACAAGTCCTTCCTCACTGCCAAATGACACAACAAACTGTATGAGATTGATTTGATGGGTCTAAGTAAACAGAATGAACATGCCGTCTTTCTAGAGAATATGAGAGATGGATTTGGCACAAAAAAATTAGGCATGGCAATTTGAAAGACATTTCAAAATTATCTAAAAAGGATTTAGAGAAATGGCTGCTTAAGATTTGTTGGAAAACCTATCTTTTCTGTGAAACATGTCAACAAGGGAAACAAATCAACAACTTTTTAAATCTAAAGATGTTGTTTCCACTTCCAAACTGTTACAGTTGTTGCACATGGATTTGTTTGGACCAACTAGAATGTTGAGTCTGGGAGGGAATAAATATGACTTTTTCATAGTCAATGACTATTCTAGATATACATGTGTATACTTCCTTGCACATAAACATGAGTATTTTAAGGTCTTTGACATATTTTGTAAAAGGTTTTAAAATGAAAAAGATTTTTGTATCTCTTATATCAGAAGTGACCATGGGATTGAGTTTGAGAATGCTGCATTCAAACTATTCTATAAAAAAGAATGGATTTTCCACAACTTCCCTTCACCAATAACTTCTATAAAAAATGGGGTAGTTGAAAGGAAAAGTAGAACTATGCAAGAAATGACTAGGATCATACTCTGAGAAAACTCACTTCCTAAGCACTTCTGGCAAGAAGCAGTAAATACAACATGTTATATTCAAAACAAAATATTAATCATACCTTTAATAAAAAAGACTCCTAATGAACTATGGAGAGGAAAAAGACCCAACATTTCATACTTCATCCCTTTGGATGAGAGTGTTTTATCCTGAATAACAAAGATCAACTTGCTAAGTTTGATTCAAAGGTGGATAAAGGAATCTCCCTAGGGTATTATGATACATCTAAAGTCTATACAGTTTTCAATACAAGGATTTTAGTTGTAGAGGAATCTATCCATGTTAAATACAATGATGGACTAACGTATGACAAGGAGTTATCAAATCTTGAGGATAATTTTGTAGATATGAAAAGTGGTCTGTCTGTCGCACCTAAAGAAAATGAAGTCAAATAGTCTGATGAAATTCTTCCTCGGACCGAAGGATCTTCAGATCAATAGCCTCAGACAAAGGATTTAAAGTTTGTTCTTTATCATCCACAAGATCAGATCATATGAGATCATACAGAAGGAGTCAAAACTAGATAATCATTCAAAGATCTTGCATTTTATGTATTTGTGTCTGAAATTGAACCCTAAGACGATAGATGATGCTTTGAGACATAATGGTTGTATATTGCAATGTAATGACCCGCCTTGTCGCTACAATATCACTAGCTCTAATCGTGCAATTTCAAATTTTAATGAAAACTCCATTAATTTGATTATGAAAAATGGTAGTAAATTTTTTGCGATGATACGCTTATCATACAAAAAATAAATACATAATTGAATACATATGCATGTATATTCTAAACCGGTACATATCATTCACATGTCAGAACTTAGTTTAATTATTTTTACATGTATTTACACCTAGAATTTACATGTCCAACAAAAAGGAATCAAGAAATCAACTAATAAAGAGTTGATTAACAAAACACAACTCTTTCCGAAAAGGAATTCCAATGTCATCACGTCGGTTTGGCGGCTCCAACAAAAAGAATCTCCCTCCAAGGTCACCTACTGCTGCTCATCTACTCCCACGAATAAAGGTTCACGATCATCACAGGTACCAACCACATGGTACAACAATTGCAAGGGTGAGTTTACTATATAAAACCAACAAACATCAGATAACAACAATTGGAAAGGAACAACAATAACAACCACAATTATTACCAGAACTCCATCAGTCCAATACACACTCAACAAAACCAATCTTCCAATTCATTTCACAAATCAAACAATCATGATCAGAATGATACATGCTCCTAATTTCACTCTCACTATGCAATGTGGTACCATATCTAGGGAAATAGATCCTCACAGAAAAATGATTTATCACCTATTAGGGTCACCTTGTCGTGCACTGGCCATTCCCCCCCACGGTGATCAACTAGTGGCGCACGAGAATTCCAAACTTGATGGCCCTTTAGTACACGCGTTTTCAGCCAATAGAAACCCACAAGTATGCGTATGCCTTCATTCTATTTCCATCAATGCCGGGCACCATCAATGCATGACCTGGCTAGGAACAAATCCTTCCTTGCAAGGATAACCAGTCATGCACCCCTCTGTACATAAACAAACATACCAATATGGGCTCATCAATGCACTGACCGTGGCTAGGAACAAATCCTTCCTCGCAATGATAACCAACCGGTCACTGCATCCCATGTGTACATACACAACATACAACCATGGGTACCATCAATGCATGACCTGGCTAGGAACAAATCCTTCCTCGCAAGGATAACCAATCATGCACCCCCATGGGTATCTATGTGTATCCACATCATACAATGACATTGTTCACATCAACATCATCTCTCATCAATGTCATCTCAATGTCATCAATAACATCAACGTTATTTCATTTCAACATTATCATCATAACACCAATATCATCTCATTTCAACATTATCAACCACATTAACATTATCTCATTTAAACATCACCAACCATATAGACATTATCTCATTTTATTCACAATCCATATTATAAATTTTGGGCAGAGTTTCCTCTGTAATTAAGACTTTTCCAAAAATCCAATCATTACAACAACAACATCAGCCCCTGTTTTATCCATCAACAAAAAATTCATCGCATCTCATTAGTTAAAAAACAGTGTTTTTCTTGAAAACGAGCATACAACAGGAACAAATATACATCAATAATAAATATATCACATCCCATTAGTTTAAAACATAGTATTTCTTGAAAACCAGCACACAACAGGGACAAGCAAATATCCTCATAGTTGGAATCCCTAGCCCTCAACGAAAACTATAACAATAACTTCTCCTGTCAGGGAACGCATTAGATATTTACCTAAACCTGTAGGTCCTTGAGCAGATCCTACATTAGCTCCAAGACGTTGGTCTCTAACTAGAAAAGTAAGAATGCTGCACCCTAGATGGCGAGAGTCCATTAGCCGAAAGCATCACTAGCTTACGCTCTGACCCGAGTAGCATGGGGCACGTGGAATCCCGTGTGAATCAGCAAGGACCACCTTGCAAGGCTAAATACTCCTGGGTGACCGATAGTGAAGTAGTACCGTGAGGGAAGGGTGAAAAGAACCCCCATCGGGGAGTGAAATAGAACATGAAACTTCTTTATTTCTTCATGTTCAAAAAAACAAGATTTTTTTAGATACAGAAAACAAAGTAAAATTCTGGGGTTTTTTATTCCCCAATTATAATAAATACTAAATTCAAAAAAAGGAGAGTAATGAGTATAATCTTTCGATCAAACGATGTACTGATATATTCTATTGAATAGACTAATTATCTTTCTAAGATTCCTATATTAGTTAGATATATATATATATATATAGATCTATATATATATATATCTATATATTATTTGGATTGGTCAATCAATTGGAAGATTCCCTAAAAGAATGATACTTATTCGAATTAGATACTAGTTCTTATATCCATTGCAAAATCTCTCAAGTTTTAACACTTGAGAAAAATTATCCATATATATTATATAAAATAACTAATATTTTATATCTAAAATTGCCCCGCTACTACTGTAAATTTCGATAGGGATTAAAAAACAAAGCCCTTCCATTTCATCTCGAATTGTGAAAAACATCAACATTCGGGGTCACATACTCACTCAAATTTAAAAAGAGGATAAAATGGTGTTTTGGGAATCCACAACAAAAGTCATCATTTTGAAATTCCAATCACACCAATGTGATCGGGGTTCAACAAGGATCACAAAAATGACATCAATTTCATAAAAATGAGACTTTACGACATCTCATTTTAAAGGATTTTCAAAGGAAGTATAGAAGCACCAAATAACGGTACCCAATACACAAGAGACACTAAGAGAAGCTTAAACTAGCTAGGAGAAGACAAAGGAAAACAAGATTACCTCAAGTAAACCAAGAAAGAAGGATTTGGAGGCTCCGTTCTCTACCAAATCCTCGAGTTGAGTTTTGAAGATTCCACTCCGATTAAAGTGCTCCTCTTCGTGCGGTGGTCCAACGGTAAGCAACGATGGCTCGTGGTTGTCAACGGTGGTCGTGGCTGGTGGAGGAGGAGGATGGGGGACTTGGGTGCTGTTTGGGGAAGAAGGAGGCTCCATTTTCGTGATTTTCACGTTGGTGCATGTATTTAAAATCGACTTGACTCGCCTAGGCAAGCCAAAATTCACCTGGGCGAGATGAAGGTGATCCAATGGTTAATCCAACCAAAATGGTGATTTTACTAAAACAGATTTTGGGTCAAACTCGAAATTACACAATTTTAGCGCACCTCAAATAAACTCCACATAACTTATCATTCTAAAATGTATAAAGTATAGAAGTTGTTAAACTGATATATATATATATATATATATGTATTATACGTAGCCGCAGTCCTTGTTACCCTAGGCAAGCCAAAATTCGCCTGGGCGAGATGAAGGTGATCCAACGGTTAACCCAACCAAAATGGTGATTTTACTAAAACAGATTTTGGGTCAAACTCGAAATTACACAATTTTAGCGCACCTCAAATAAACTCCACATAACTTATCATTCTAAAACGTATAAAGTATAGAAGTTGTTAAACTGATATATATATATATATATATATATATATATATTATACGTAGCCGCAGTCCTTGTTACAAAAGTCATTATTAAACAAGTACAGGATTTTCCATACACCAGACTAGTTCATATCTTCATTCCTACACCACCACCAATCAAAGGCATCAAGGAAACTGACCACTGTTGCCATCTAAAAAAATGAAACAAATCTAGTGAGAAATGAAAATTTCTCAGTAGGCAAAACTAAACCACCAAACACGTTAGTATGTTAGTAAATCATAAGTATATTCAAATACATCCATAAAATAATTATGCAAACTATATGAATGCATGGAATGAATTTTCCCAGGGTGCACATGGCCTCCACATATTGTATTGTATGTAGCTACACCTTGTACTAGATGTAGACGCTGCAGCCGTCTTACGTAAACATGCATGATTTATGCCATATATGTGCACCTGGTCACTACATATTGTACTGTATGTAGTATCAGATTTTGTTTCACAAAATCTCATACTGGACTTAGAAACATGAATCAACCTATCTTCACATCAACATCCATCCATAATAAAATCCATAAGCAAAATACATACCACTTTATGAAAAAATATTTTTATCATAACATTATACGTATCACAAGTATGGTTAAACCACATACCTTATTTAAATAAGATCATTACCACTTAGGCGTTACCATTGAATATCCTCAAGCTATAGAAAAATCATGTTAGTAATCTAACTAATAAACCACAATATATCTCTCAAATAATTTATAATTCCTTTAAACCTTCACAAGAAAAGATTAAAACCTAGCATGCATCTTAATCTCCTTTCACCTACCACCTTACTATTTCATCCTCAAATTTAATCACTCAAGCATTTGAACCATTTAACTACATATCATTCAACCTCTACTTCAAAAAAAATTAATTTAAAACAGTCCCATAATAAAAGTATGAACAAACAACCCAAATATCATCAAAATCACTTCCAAAGATCATCAAATGTGATTCCAAATATCACTGATTTTTCAACCTATAAATCATCACTTATCCTATGATTAAAATCAATATTTTCACATCATAAAATAACCTTCAAATAACATGAATTTCCAATCTAAATAATAACCATAAATATAACAATTAAGCATATAGGTTAATTCAAACAAATGCTTAACTGGAGATTGAAGCCTAGCCTACCTCAAGTGAGTTTGATTCTTGAAAAGGAACAAAGTAAGGGCTGTCTTCCTTGGAAAGTCCTCTAAGAAATGAAGTCTTAAAGAAGAAAGTGGCTGGTGGATAAGTGGTAGAAAGAAGGCATGGTGAAAAGCAAGTAAAGGAGGTAGGAAGTGAAAAGTGGGTGCAAGGAGCAAGTAGTAGTGGAATAGGCTTAAAATTTACGTGCATAAATTTTGGGAGTATCCAAGCTATTTATACTAAGTTATTTAGTTAGACAGTAAGTGAATTAGTTAGATTTCAACTAGATTAATATTTAGTTTAGTTACAAGGTAACTTTCTTTGAAGATATTATCCTAATTCTAATCATGACAATTATTCTTTCATTTATGGCTCAAGTGCACGTGGAGTTTGCTATATAAATGGATTTCCTTTGCTTTGTGCCTAGAACTACGCATACATGGCTGAAGATAATGCAAGATTCCTTCATTTAATGCTTTCTTTCCACCTTGAAGGCCACCTAGAAAGGTTGGTTCAAAAAGCTTATCTTCATTGACTTACCATTGACTTTGGTTTACCAAAGTTTTCTTCCTATTAGTTCACTTAGCTATGCCTATTCTATGGCTGTGGCACATGAATCCACTTTTGGATAGTTCAAATTTGAGCTGAATATTTGATTCCTTGGGCCAAAATTCCAAGAGTTACAAGTTGTGCCCAATCCAAAAGGTCCAAAAGGCTAGAAACACTTAACCATATGAGGTTATCTCATTGTTTATTCTGTACCAATCTAATAGTCCAAAAATTATAATCTTTTAGTATGTTAAACTAGACTTCCTAAGCTTTCTAACAAGTTATTACATGCATTATTTGGAGTTATAAAACTCTGGCCATAACATTTATAATCTAGACTTCAAAACTGCCAGCAAGCTAAGAAATTCCACCTGACATCTCTTAATGTTTTAATTACTGCATGCAGTACACAAGCTATATTTATCTAAAATATTTATATGTTGTAGTAGACATCTAGATCTTTAATTAAATATATCATACACCTAATTTGGATAATAATTGAGAAAGAAATAAATTTCTCAATTTGGGTGGTAGAAATGGACAATTTTGGGCAGCTTGTGAGCAAATAATTTCTATCTTAGTCTTCTTATATCCAACTATTATCATACTTCCATAACGCAATCATAAATATAAATTCAAGATATAATTTTGAGGATGTTACACAATTGCACAACGGTAATTTACACAATAATTCAACTAATCTAAACTTATCTAATAATCAAACAACACAACAAATATACCAAACATCTATTTTCCGTTATCAAAATTTCAAGGCGTTACAATGTTTGGACACTTCTTCCAAAGCCAAAAAACAAAAGCATCATTGGAACAAGATGGGTTTTCATAAACAAATTGGATGAACATGGAAAACTAGTAAGAAAAAAATTTAGGTTAGTAGCTCAAGGCTATAACCAACAAGAAGGTATCGATTTTACTGAAACCTTTGCTCCTGTTGCTAGACTTTAAGTTATAAGAATCATGCTTGCCTTTGCTACTCATAAAAACATAAAGCTTTTTCAAATGGATGTTCAAATTTCTTTTCTAAACAACTTTATTGAAGAGGAAGTGTTTGTCAAACAACCTCTTTGTTTTGAGGACCATACTATTCTAAACCATGTTTTTAAACATAAAAAGCCTTTGTATGGTATGAAATAGGAACCACGTGCTTGATATGACAAACTGAGCTCTTTTCTTTTAGAAAATCGCTTTATGAGAGGCAAGTAGACAAAACTCTTTCTAGAAAAAAAGTTGGCAAGGATTTCATTATAGTTCAAATATATGCAGATGATATTATTCTTGGAGCTACTAATGATTCTTTGTGCAAGGATTTCTTTGATATGATGAAGAGTGGGTTTGAATTAAGCATGATGGGAGAACGTAAGTTCTTTCTAGGGCTTCATATCAAACAAGATAGCAAAGGTATATACATCCATTAGCAGAAATACACTAAGGAACTTCTAAAAAAGTGCAAGATGAAAGGTGCTAAACCAATGAAAAGTCTTTTGCATGCTTCCAATCCTCTGAGCAAAGACGAATAAGGTTAGTAGGATACTATGATGTAGACTATGAAAGAGATAGCGTAGAATGAAAAAGCATAAGTGTAAGGTTCCATTATATTGGACCGTGTAGTAAGAAGCAGAACTCCATTGCTTTATCTATAGCTAAAGCTGAATATGTGTGTGCTACCTGTTGTTGCTCACAATTGTTATGGGTAAAGTATCAATTAGAATATTATTCTAGTTTTGAAAACAATATTCGTGTATATTGTGACAACACTAATGCAACTAATCTATCAAAAAATTCTATACAACATTCAAAGGAAAAGCATATTGAGATAAGATATCATTTCATTCGTGTTTATGTGCAAAAAGGTGTTTTTGATATAAAATTTGTAGACACAAATCATCAATAGGAAAATACCTTTACTAAGCTTTTTTCTGAAGATCGCTTCATTTGTATTAGGAAATATTTAAATATGGTTAGTTTATTAGACTAATGATGTATGTCATACTGTCTCAAATGATGACATCATCTTATAGTCTTTCATTAATCTGTCTGGACTAACATGTGCTC
Source organism: Glycine tomentella (assembly GCA_007407185.1). Taxonomy (NCBI): domain Eukaryota; kingdom Viridiplantae; phylum Streptophyta; class Magnoliopsida; order Fabales; family Fabaceae; genus Glycine; species Glycine tomentella. The sequence goes on along the minus strand of PYAF01000675.1, from coordinate 168,809 downwards.
AAGTGTATAGACGGAAGGGGAAGCATGTTCACGAAGACAAAACCATTCAGTTTCCTTTTGAAAAATGTTCACCACCCATTTTTTTGCCATGATTGAATATGTGGAAAACATCATTGAGACAGACCCTGGTGCTGCACCTATCAGACCCAGGCCAGTGTCTAAAACTGATGAAAGGGCTGCTGAAGTTGTATTGTCTAAAGCCACGAATGAAGACAAGATCAAAACTTTTAAAGTTGGGATGGAAAGAAGGACATTGTTGTACGCAACTGAAGAACCTATCAGATTGATGAATCTCTTTGCTAAACTTGATCATTGTGTAATGAGGTGAGATCGACAACCAACCACAAAGTGGCTACTTCCCTCAAGGTCTCTGCCTCCACCACCACCTCCAAGAGTTGTTCCTGTTGAGCCTGATGTGAATGTCAAATACCACCCTGGCTTTAGAGGACATAAAGTGTTGGAGTGGCAGACTTGCAACAAAGTTTGAAAAGAAATAGTTGATATTGGGACTCACTTTTCATCTAGAGATGCAAGAATTGGAGCTAGAAAAGCTCAATCTCACACACTCTGGAAGGCAGGTATTCCAAGTATTGATCATTTTTCTTATCCATCTTGGGATACAGTGCCTAGAGAAGAAGAGTATTCCTTTGGCATATATGGCGACAAGGAAACAATAATCAAGGAGTTCCTTTTAAGAAATACTGTTGCTCCCAACCCTAACAGTCTGATCTTTAATCATCAACCTACAAACATTAAGGTGTATCCTCTTGGTGCAAGCGTCTTAAAAAGTAGAGAGGTTGCATTTGTTGAAATGCCTTTCAGTACTCCCTTGGATCTACAATAGTTGATGGGGCTCCTATGTACCTTTGATGTTGTTCGTCCTTGGGATTGAACCAAGTATGTATGGACTTTTCAAATGAAGGTGATTCAGTTGGAGGCACCTAAAGAAAGTTTGAATTTTCAAGATTGGGGGCACTCAAACTTTGGCCTTGAGTTAAGAATGAAGTTATTTGCCTACAGAGAAGATATGAGATCAAGGAATGCTTCTTTTTTTTTTTTTTTGAAGAATTCAAAGGCTCCACACTTACATGCCTTTCTTGTTGGGGTCATAATTCTCTTGCTTGGCTACTCCAGAGACTCATTTTCAGGTAGCCATTGATAAGCCTGTTCTATATCAGAAGGTCAATTGCTACAAAGTCAAGGAGTTACTGATTGAAGATGATAAAGATGCTCTACCAATCAGATTCGTGAATGCTCGACATGGTCGTATTTTCAAGCAATGAGCTTGAAGCTCTACAACAGATTTTTGAGCTCACCAATCTAGATTGGTATGCTATGAAGGGGTTTTATAGACTCAAGAAATGTTGTTCTAGTTTGGAACCTAATGAGAAGCCCCCTGCAGATGTAGTTCACCATGAATTTAGGCAATACTATCTAACCCTAAACTATAAGTTCTTTACTCAAGATAATCTCTTCAACATGGTCTATACATGGAAACGAGAATTCTATGTTGTGTCTGATCGCGCCTTCTCTTTTTGGTGTTCTTTCCATTCTCCAGATTCTTCTTCACACACCATGTGGATCATATCATTGAAGAAGTTGAATCTGATGTTGAAGTTTCTTTTGACTCCATGGTGGTTCAAGTATATGATCCTCCACTCTCTTGCACCTATGTTCATTTGCTTGAAGCTGATTTAGCTATAACCCGAGAAGTCGTTGCTCAAGCCTTGCAAGATTGTGCTCATGTTAAGAAGGAAGCTCACAAATGGTTCCTAATTGGGAACTGTAATGCCCTGAAACTTCGATAACTGAAAGTATATGTTTGATGCATTTCTTGTGTTATTTAACTATTTAATTAGTTTAGATTAATTAAAATGTTATATGAATTATCCATGCGCAATTTCTTGATGTAGATGTCAAGTTATGGGGAATTTGTTTTAGCTGCACTGAAATAGAGTTATTTCGAGTTTAACCCATAACCTATTTTAGTAAAATCCCCATTCTAGATTTATTAACTGTTGGATCGCCTTTCAATTTTAAACGTGGGTTCCTAACCCACATGTGTAACTTTTGACCGTTAGGATTGACAAAATAATGTCTGGAGCGTGAGAAATTATTTTCTCACTGAAGCAGAAATTCTAGAATCTGGTTAGCTTGCCCAGGCGAATTTTGCAGGCACTTTTGCTCGCCTGGGCGAGTCAAGGCGGTTCTAAATATGTATTTAAGCTTCCAAATCACGAAAATTGTGTCTTTTCTTCTCCCAACACCAAAGCCACCTCCCACCATCACCCTTCACCACCCACAACCACTAGATACCACCACGAGGAACCGTCGCTTGCCATTAGACCACCGCATGAAGAACAACACTTTAATCAGAGCGGAATCTTCAAAACTCAACTCGAGGATCTAGTAGAGAACGGAGCCTCCAATCTTCCTTTCTTAGTTTCCTTGAGGTAATCTTAGTTTCCTTTGTAATCTTAGTTTAAGCCTATCTTGATGTCTCTTGTGATTTGGGTAACATTATTGGTTGTTTCTATACTTCATTTGAAAACCCTTTGAAAATGAGATGTTGTAAAAGTCTCCTTTTTATGAAACTGATGTCATTTCCGTGATCCTTGTTGAACCCTGATCACATTGCTGTGATCGGAATTTCAAAATGATGTCTTTTGATGTGGACTCCTAAAACACTATTTTAGTCTCTTTTTAAATTTGAGTTGGTATTTGATCCCGAATGCTAATGTTAACCTTGTTTATGAAATCTATACTAAATTATCTTCAATTTGGTATATAGAGCTCCGTGTTTGGGCCAAAGCACATGAACTTGAGAAATCCCAAAATGACATTTCAAGGAGCTAACAGAGGGATATAGATAGGTAAGAGGAGTTTATTATGTTGGTAATAGTTTAGATACCATATTTGGGGTCTAGAGAGTCCTTGCTGTGTGCTGGTTTTCAAGAAAAACTACGTTTGTAACTAATGGGATGCAATGTATTTATGATTGTTGTGTGTTTGTTCCTGTGTGTGCTCGTTTTCAAGAAAAACTATTTTTAACTAATGGGATGCGATGAATTGGCTTGTTGATGGATAAAGCTGTGAATGATATTATTATTGTGATGATTGGATTTTTGGGAAAAGTCTTAAATACAAAGGAGACTCTGCCCAAAATTTTATAATATGTTTTCCTATTTAATTCTTTATTAAATTTTTAAATGGGCATAAGAGTGTGTTTTCTATATTGCAGTCCTCCTCTTTAATTTAGAATTATCCTAAAATACCAGTCTCGTGGTAATATGGATGGTGGATGGATGAGGTGATATTGATGTCATTGATAATGTTGAAATGAGATGTTATTGATGTGTTGGTGATGATTGAATGAGTTAATGATGATGTGTTTGATGATGTATAAATGATATAATGATGATGTGGTTTATGATGTTTAAATGAGATGATGATGAAAATGGATGTAGATAATGACATTGATGAGAGATAATGTTGATATAATTGATGATGTTGAATATTGATGTTTATGAGGATAATGTTGAAATAAGATGAATTTGATATATATGATGATATCGAGATGAGGTGATGTGTATGTACACTGGTACCCATGGTGGTGCATGATTGGTCATCCTTGCGGGGAAGGATTTGTTCCTGGCCATGATCATGCATTGATGGTGCCCATGGTTGTCATTATGTGATGTGGATATACATGGATATCCATGTGGGTGTATGACTGGTCATCCTTCTGGGAAGGATTTAGTCCTGGCCATGGTCATACATTGATGGTGCCATGGTTGTATATTGTGTATATACATGTGGGGTGTAGTGACTGGTTGGTTATCCTTGCGGGAATGACTTGTTCCTAGGCACGGTCAGTGCATCAGTAAGCTCACTTGGTGTGTTATGTATGCACATGGGGGGTGTATGACTGGTCATCCTTGCGTGGAAGGATTTGTTCCTGGCCATGGTCATACATTAACGATGCCCATGTTTCATACTTCATTTGTATGTGTAGAAATAGAATGAAGGCACTCACGTACCTGTGGGTTTCTGTGTGTTGAAAACGCAGGTACTAAGGGGTCATCATGTTTGGAATTCCCTAGCGACGCTGGCTAATCACCGGGTGGAGGAATGGCCAGTGAACGACAGGGTGGCCCTGATAGGCGGTGAATCATTTTTCCTGTGAGAGGCTATTTTTGGGAGATGGTACCACATTGCATGCTGATAGATGAGTCAGGTGCATGCATCATTCTATGCATGATTGTTTGAGAATGCATTGGATGATTGGTTTGTTGAGTGTGTGTTGGAATCATGGATTTTTGTTAATGATTGTGGTGGGTAATGTTGTTTCCTTCCCAATTGCTGCTATTTGATGTTTGATGGTTTTATATAATAAACTCACCCTTGCATTCATTCCGTGGGAGCAGATGAGCAGTAGTAGGTGATCTTGGAGGGAGATTCTTTTTGTTGGAGCCGCCAAGTCGACGTGATGACATTGGAATTCTTTTTGGGAAAGAGTTGTGTTTTGTTAATAAAATCTTTCTTAGTTAATTCTTCGATTCGTTTGTTGGTCATGTAAGATTCCAGGTGTAAATATATGTAAAACCAAATTAAATTTTGATATGTAAATGATATGTACTGGTTCAATATATGCATACATTTGTATTCAATTCTATTATTGTATCGTGTGTATAATAATGGTATTATGAAAAAAAAATCTACTACCATTTTCATAATCAAATTAATGGAGTTTTTATATTAAAAATTGAAATTGCCTAATCTAGAGTTAGTGATATCGTAGCGATGAGGCGGGTCGTTACATGGACTACTTTTATAAAAAGATCACTAGCTGAAAATCTCCTCGTCCTCCAAAGCCACCTGATAGCCCTTTTCATCTATCATATGATTCTAATGATTCTAGTAATGAGTTAGGAATCTTGATGAAGAAGTTGCAAAAAAAAAGGGAGAAAAAGTAAAAGGTTGAAGCTCGATATCGGTATCATTTGAAACCATGATACAACCTGGTGTGAAGGTTAAGATGCACTTGAATATGTAGTTGCGCCTGAACAGGAGGTCTAGAAGCTAAGATCCATGATGTGACTTCTTGTTCAGGTGGCTTCATCAATCTACCGTTAAGCCTATGGAAGAGTTTTGTGACCCTTATGGGCTCTTGAGACATCATCATTATCTTTTGTGCCTCAAGACACTCTTTCATTACTTTTATGGAGACAGATTTTGGGCCTCCATAAATATCTTCTAATTGTCTTAGCTTGTCTTCATCTATTGCACTAGACTGAGCAGCAAAGAGCTATTTGTAAAATAAGGGAACACTTCACACTTAACCAAGAGGGGGGGTGAATTGGTTAGCCTTGGTAAATTTAAAAATTTCTTGATTAAACAAAAATCAGAGTTGTTTTGCCCTTTGGATCTTTATCACAAACCAATCAAGAATCTTTATTCAAAATCAATCCAAGACTTGTAATACCTCAAGAAACAAATTATACTACAGAATTCATAACAGGAATTAACAAATATGCAGTAGATAAAAGAACACAAGATTTATACTGGTTCACCTCAAACCCTATGAGGCTACATCCAGTTTCTTCTACTCAACACTAGAGTAGAGTTCCACTATTAAAAAAAATATCCTTACAAGCAAATATACAAGCCTCTCTTTATCAACCCTAGATAAAGTTCAGAAGTCTAAAACCCTATTATACCCTTAGAGACCAAAACCCACACTGAGAACACTACTCAGCTGTCCTTAGAGAAACACTATCTCTACACTTGCAAGAAAACCCAATTGCAATGGAACTTACACACAAAGATTCAAACAGAAGATTTACACCATCAAAGAATAAGGAAAGAATTCACCTGATGATCCAAGGATGATATGCATAATGATGAATGTATCAGG
>PYAF01000675.1:137832-162792 GCA_007407185.1 Glycine tomentella | reverse complement strand
GATTTAAACCAACTTAGAACTATTTTTCCAAAATACTTGACTTATTTTAAAGTTCCAAACCAATTGCTTAAAGCTTTTATGATATAATGCATGAATGATTATTAATGAAATGCATGCAAGAACTTGGATCATCAGAAGGCTTCCTTTCCTTTTACATTTAATCACAATCTTTATCTTCAAGCCTTCAAGCATGTTGAAACTCAAAACCTTTCCAAGTCTTTACAAAGCTTCAATCTTCAAGAGCTCCCCCTTAAATCAACACTATTCATCAACATCAAAGACTAACCTAGAATGACTAAGAGCATCTCCAGGGTATGTTTCAATGATATCATCATCTGCTGAAAACAATATGAACACACAATAACCAAGAGGGGGTGAATTGGTTAAAACTTGGCCTTTCAAAAAATCTTTATAAAGAATCAGAGTAATAGAATCGTATCACAATAAAACCAAGAATGCTTCAATCAATCAAACCACTCAGCTCAAGAAAAAAATTGCTAAAACTTTCACTTGTTGATTAATAAAGATTTCACCAAAGAATCACATATTAAGATAGCAAGAAGAGATTAAAGAAAGTAATCAACACAAGAACTTATATTGGTTCACCTCTCAACAAGAGAAGCTACATCAAGTTTCTTCTAACCAAAACTTGATTAGAGTTCCACTATTCACAAAATTCAGTTCTTACAAGCTTACAAAAATCACCCTTAATCAACCCTAGATTAAGAACAAAAATCTAAAGCCCTTTTAGACTCCTAGTGATCAAGACTAAGAGAAACCCTTCTCTACTCTTCCCTTTAGAAAACCCTACTCTAGAAACACCTTAAGAAACTTTTGTAATAGCAACAAACTATTAGAAAATTCTAAAAAAAATTTACAAGAAAAGTTAATGGAGAGAGACACCCTGATGATCCTATGAATATGAATGAATATGATTTACCAATCAGGTTTGAAATGAAAACAAGTTTCAGAGCTTCCTCTCAAAATACTTATTTAATATCTTGCCCAAGAAGAAATCTATCAATGCAACATGAAGATTTAGAATTTGTGGACAAGAACTTTAGAACTCAGAATATCCTTTCTCACTTTAGAAGGCTTTTGAAAACTTCTGAAAATTCGCAATGCAATGATTTGTGTTTTTCAAAAGACCCAACAACTATTTATAATAAACTGTTGTAACTGAATATAATCGATTAAATAGCCAATGTAATCAATTAAAACCACTAATGTAATTGATTAAAAACAAATTCAATCAATTAAAATGTTCTTGAGCTTTATGGAAAAGATATATGAGCAAAGTAATCGATTAAATCACCATGTAATCGATTAACACATAAAGTCTTGTTTTCCAAAACGCGCCAAGTAATCGATTGCCACAAATCATAATCGATTATAACAGGAAGGCATTTTTTTGACATTATAAAGTGTAATCGATTACTATTATACTGTAATCGATTAAAGTGTTCTTTAATCTTTCTGGAAAAGATTCATGAGCAATGTAATCGATTTATTCACTATGTAATCGATTATCACAGGAAGTCATGTTTCAAAAACAATCCAAGTAATCGATTACCACTATATCGTAATCGATTATCACATGAAGACTTCAACTGTGATTTGTGAAGAGTAATCAATTACCATATAGTTGTAATCGATTAATGTTTTCTTCAAAGCTTAAGTAATAGATTACCATTAGTTGGTAATCGATTAAAGCAGTATGAAATTGTTTTTCCAAAACAAGCTTTGAACACTTTGGCTTTTTTAATGCAATCATGAATACTTTAAAATCTTGTTCACAAAACATATGCATTTTGTAAAACCATGAATGCAAGCCAATGAATGATATTTATGAAAATGAAAAGGATCATAGGATAAAACTCTTATCCATCTAAGAATTACATATGCCTTCAATTGAATGACATGTAAAAGCTAAAACTTTTCCTTGAGTAAGATCCTTAGCAACTTGATCCTCTTCAAGCTCCCCCTATTTCTAACAATCTCCCTCTTTTTGGCTTTGATTATGCCAAACCTCAATTGAACATATGTAGCCTTCATGTGCTTTTAAGGTATGAATGCTAGGAGCTTTATACTTGATATCTGAAATCAATTAAGCTTTTTGCCAAGAACAAATGTCAATTATACTTTGCATAAACAATGTATATTCATTATATTGCTCCCCTTATCTTAGGTAATATTAAGTTTAGAATAGAGCAATAAACAATTCAGAGTAAATTAAATAAGAGTTTAATTGCACTGGATTTAATTGCACTTGCACATTATGTTCTTTATGTTCATTTTTCTCCCTCTTTTGGCTTGTTGTAAGGACCCTCATCATGGTGCGGTTGGCGCCAGATCCCACGCTGGTAGCGCCAGGGATCCTTTAGAAGAAAACCCTGTTAAGGGTGTGGCGCGGATGGCGCCAGGGCTGGCACCAGACCCACTGGAACTTGACGCCCAGAGCGTCAGAGCCACGCGAGGAGCGCCAAAGGTTTCCCAGTCCGCGCGGATAGCGCCATGGGTGGCGCTGATGGCACGGTAAGTGGTTTGGAAAACCAAGTTTCACTGGAATTCCACGCGGTCAGCGCCAGGTGTGGCGCGGACGACGCCATAGGCCAGGTGGAGGTTGGCACTGATAGCGCCAGTGTGGCGCGGGTGGCGCCACAGGTTCTGGAAGCTGACGTTGGAGGCGTGGATGTGGCGCTGTTAGCGCCAGGGCCACCGCCATGTTGGCGCGGGTAGCGCCGGAGCTGGCGCGCATCGCGCCAGACCTCGGGCAGGCCCAGTATTAAAGGGCAGGTTGCGTTTTCTGAAGAAGAAAACTTCTTCTTCTTCCTCCCTTTGCCCTGGACCTCCATTAGAGCAAGCCCAAGCTTCCTAGGACCTTATATGTTGGCCTAAACATCTCCTTACGACCTAGAAACTTGAGAAAACCGATTAGAAAACTATAATCCTTCATCCTTTCCTTAGAAATTCCTTTTGATGAGCAAAATCCATTCCCTTAGAAAACCCTTGGAAACTTGAGTTTGGCGAGAAATCAAGGGCTTAGCAGGGACAACAGAGCTTGAGAAAGCAGTCCTGCAGCTTTTATGGTCGCCACTGAGGTAAGAAACTCGAGTTTCTTCGGTTGATTTTGAGAGTTGGAGTTTTCTGGATTTTGTGATCTATATTGATCTGGGGCTAGAATTAGCCCAGGGTTCTATAGAGAAACTTGTTTAGAACTGTCTAGTGATGAAGGATTAGCTTTCAGTTTTTGAATTGGTGAACTTTGTATACTGGCTCTGTGCAGGCATGTGTGACTGTTGTAGGGTCACTTGTTGATGGTTATCTGACATGCTAGAGCCTTAATTATGTTTGTATTGAGCTTGAGAAGTAATTGAACGGTGCCTTGATTGAGGGTTAGACCGTTCCTGTGATAATTGAATTATGAGGTTGATATGAGCTTATGCTTAGGTAAGTGTTGTGCATTGAGTCTGAGATGACTCAGATGCTTGGTATTCAGCCTTGAGAGACCTTGTTTGGTCTGTGAGAAGCCTAGTGTAGGCTGAGATTGATTGAACCCTAGGATAGGGGAAGTCTAGTATGATATGTTTTTGTGCTTGAATGCCTGTGAACTGGCTTTGATATGAATCCGTATGCCTTGATTAGGGTGTGATATTGGAACTGTTGGTGGCGGGAGCCACAGACCAGGGAAGGAACGGCAGAGTGACACTTTGCCAGGTAAGTTCTGAGTCCCTGGGGAATGATTCCCACTTGGTTGCACACCACACTCCGAGGGAGTGATGGTCATATTCATAATGCATGCATTGGTTGTTGCATACTTATATTACTCTGTGTGCATTTGTGCCTGGTTATGCTATGAATTGTGAAAGGCATTGAGGGTTCTCTGCCATGTATTGAGGGCATTGAGGGTTCTCTGCCCAGGGCATTGAGGGATTCTCTGCCATTTGGAGGGCATTGAGGGATTCTCTGCCATGTATTGGGGGCATTGAGGGTTCTCTGCCCAGGCATTGAGGGAATCTCTGCCATGTGGAACGGCATTAAGGGTTCTCTGCCAAGGATGTGGAATAGACTTGATGTGTATGCTTGTCTGATGTTTGTATTGTGAATTGTGGGCCAGGGTGGGAATAATTTCCCGAGGACCCTGAGCTTACTGAGATATGTATCTCACCCCGTGTGGGGATTTGTGCTTTCAGGTGACTCTTCGGACAGAAGAGAGCAGTCTCAGGGCAGGAGGCCCGAGTAGAGACATTTCTGCTTGACTGAGAGCAGCAGAAGGAGCTTGAAGGCTCAGTTGTGTTTTGTTTATGTTTTGTACCCTGGATAAGGGTTGTATAGTTCTGTAAACCCTCGGTGAAGGAAGTTATTCTTTTGTATCGCCACGGTGTGGTGAAAACTCTGATGTATATGGATGTACAGAACTATTAATGATATGATATGAGATGAATTTCCTCCTGAGTATACTGTAGATGTTTACTTATCTGTCTATGTTTATTTATGAGAAACTGGATCAGCAGGGGCGTATGTTATGTGTCTTATCTTATGTTTGCTTGACATATTTGATTCCATACATAATGAATCAAGAAAAACGATTCTATGCTTCCGCTGAGTATTAATTAATGTTAATGAGGCGCTAAACTGATATTATTAATGATAACGCACCGGAGGCCTACGGGGTGTTACACTTGTCAAAGACAAAATAATTACAGTGATATATAAAATAAGCTAAGGAAGATATGAACACCATAAAAGAGAATCTTATTCATTAATCATATAAAGATGCAGTACAAGAAAACATAAAATGAGAAAGCAACAAATATAGGCATAAGCAGGGAATTACATCCACCAAACTAGTGATTATCAAAATCTTTTAGAGCCATCCTTGCATCTATGTTCTCTAGCCTAGTTGTAATTTCCTCTAATGAGGAATTAACTTCAGCTCTATGCTCATGGTGCAGAGCCAACAATCCATCCATCTTTTGAATCATTAGAGATTCAAAAGGGGCCCATTGCTGCTCAGCAGAACCAGCTTCTGCATCCTCTTCTTCTTCAACTTCTTCTCCTTCAGCAGCACTACCTTGTGGAGCTTGTTCTCCAGCCATCAACTAACCATTTGGAGTCTGCATTAACCCCAGCTTGTTGAGATGTTTGATATAGATAAGGTTGGTGATTTTAGTTGTGTTGTCCACAATCTTATCAGAGACATCAATCCCAAAATAGTCTATAAACCTTGAGACTTATACAACATAGGGGAATTGATAGCTAAGAAGCCTCCTAGACTTCATCATGGTCTTCTCAAGGACTAGAATCCAATTCATCTGAGTTCCAGTCTTCGGTCAAGGATTGCTTCTTGGCCTTAGCAAAGGCTGCAACTTCTTTTCTGCTGATAGGAATAGAGCAGGTTTGGATAGAGGAATTGGGTGAAATGGTGATTGAGGTGGAAAGGCTAAGGAAGGTGAGGGTTGAGGTATGGAAGTTTTAAGAATCACATCATTAGATTCTTGGTCTTTTGGAGGTGAAGCTGGTTAAAGTTTTGGAGGTGAGAAAGGTGTAGGCTGAGGTTGAGGTTGTTTGATTTTGATGGTTGGTCATTTGGTGGTTGGTTTAGATTCCAATTTAGACTTAGAGTTTGAAGCCTTCCTCTTTAGGGTAGTTCTAGACTCTGAAGGTTTAGGGTCTGAGGGTGGTTGTGTTTTTGGCTTTTTGGCTGAGATAGAAGGGCTAGGTTCAGATGAAGGTGGAAGATCTTTTCTCTTGGTGGGTAGTTTGTGTCACAAAGGCTGAAGACTTTTGAGTAGGGTGGTGGAGCAGGGACGTTGTAGGCGGTGAAACAGGTGTTTAAGCAGAACACTCTTGCGCTTTTTAATTTATTATTATATATTTTTCATTGGATTTTGAAGATATTTATTTTTGGTCAATCTAATTGGTTTGTTGCTTGAAATGGGTTGGATTGAAAGAATTCATAATTTAATTTGGTCAATTAGAAGTCTCTATAGTCCAAATACTTCTTCTCTCCTTTTTAATTAAAAATCTATTATGTGCCTCAAGTTGGCTTATTACAATTCTTGAAAATGAAAGATTAAAATGGTAATGAATTAAACCAATTGATTATACTATAATGAGAAGAATTAAAATAAAATGTACAAAGAAAGTAAAAGTAAATACAAAAGATATTGATATAATGCAAAATGATGAATTTGGTATTAAATAAATGGTGGACAAATTTGGATATTTACAAGGGAAATCTGGACAAATGAAAATTTGAAATATTGTAACAAAAGTGAAAGATACGAGATATAATTGGGTGTTTATCGTTGGAAGGAGGCAAATGATGAAGAGGTTGAGAAATTTGGAATTAGAAATGTGACTTTAATTAAAAAGAAAAAGGGTGGACAAAATTGGGTGTTCACAATTTGGGTCTGCGTTTGTTGGTTTGAGGCTAGGCTTGCTCCGTTTGTGTCTTCAGAGACACAGCTTCAGACTCGTGATCAATAGGTTGATCTTGAGTTCCTACCGTCTGCCCTACTACAGATTGTGATGCCTCCTTTAGTTCCTTCTTGACCTTCTTCTTTATGTGTTTTGGAGCATATTCTAGGAATTTGTCTGAAATGCCAATCTTCACAAAGGTCACTCACTTCAACTAAGAAGATTTAGCAGAGGCTTCCATGCCATACACATTTACTGCAACATTTCTCATAATTTGAGTGAACAACATACCAAAAGGAATAAGGTTCTTCTTCACTTTTGGGTGAACCAGTACTTGAAGGCCTACATCCAGTAGAAGAAGATAATCGTAGGCATATTCACATTTTCTCCTACCATGACTTTGGACATGCAGAATTTTTCCGTGTCACTCACATAATCTAGTGACCCTAGTCTAGGCATCACCATGTTAAAAAGGAAACAATGGATCAATCTGCACATGTTGGTTGGATTTGCTGTTCTAAGAAAGATGATCATTGTTTTCTTACCGTTTGTTATAGGTCGTGGAGTAGCATAAATAATGATATTCATAGTCTTCAGAGTTATCTCCTTTTCTCAGTCCTTGTCAAAGAGTAAACATTCTTCAGCACAATCAGACGCATCAACGATGGTTGTTGGCTAGATCACCTCTTCCTTCCCATTGATGGTGCCTCTGATGCTGACACCATAATGCCATGAACTAAAGTTCTCAAGGAAGCTGGTCCACCCAACATAATGAACCAAACCTTTGATAGGGAAACCCTCTTCTTCTAGGGTTTGGAAGTCCACCCATTTTTCATGGATGAAAGAGTCCAAAGGAAAGACGTCCTTGGCTTCTTTTCAAGAGTTGATTCATGGAATCATGGTAGCTTCACTCTTTTTTGGTGCTATTGTTTCACATAGATGAAAAAATTTTGTAAGAAAAGATGAGATTTTTGAAAGTTTGAGTTCTCAAACGCAAGCAGTCTCACAAATAGTTCCGTGAGTTCAAGATTTTAAAACGATCTCTTGAATGCCCACCTTAGCCTTTAAAATGTTTGAAAATAACACAATAACGGTTCAAATCGCATTTAATGTTTTTCAAAAACTATTTTTCAATAACAGGTGTAAAAGGGAGAGCACGTCTTTTAAAAAAAGACAAGGTTTTTTTTTTTTTATCTTTTTGAACATGCTTCCTCTTTGGTCTATACACTTGAACACTCATTAGATCCAACAAAATAAAGAAAGCATATCTTGTTAGTTTGATAAGCTAACCATATTTAAATGATCTCTTATACAGACAAATTGATCTTTAAACAAAGACTCAGTAAAGATATCAACCCATTGATGATCTGTATCTACAAACTTATATCAAAAACAACTTTTTGTGCATAAGCACATTTATAGCTTTTGAATGATGTATGGTGTTTTTGGACAAATTGATTGCATTAGTGTTGTCATAATATACTAGTATATTATTCTCAAAACTAAAGTAATCCTCTAACTAATACTTTACCCATAATAGTTATAAGCAACAACTTGCAGCAGACATATACTCAGCCATTATGGATAAAGCCATGAAGTTATGCTTCTTACTTCCCTAAGATATCAAACAAGGTCCAAGATAATGGCATCTACCACTTGTACTTTTTTGTTCAACTCTATCTACTACATAGTCCAGATCACAGTATCCTACTAACCTGAAATCTTGATTTTTATTATAGAACAAACTTTAGTTAGTAGTACCTAATCGATAGCGTAAGATCCTCTTAACAACTTTGAGATACGATTCTCGAGGATTAGATTGAAATCTAGCACACAAACATAGATTATATGTAATATCAGGTCTAGTGGCAGTCATACATAGAAGTGAACCAATCATATACCTTGTTGCCTTTAACATCCATTTGAAAAAACTTTATATTTTTATGAGCAACAAAGGAAAGCATGATTCTTATAGCTTCAAGTCTAGCAACAAGAGCAAAGATTTTTGTGAAATTTATACCTTGTTGCCAATTATATCCTTGAGCTATTATAGCTTTGCTTCTTACCACCCTACCTTGTTTATCTAGTTTATTTATGAAAATCCCACCTTGCTCAAATAATATTTTTGTTATGAGGTTTGGGAATAAGTGTCCAGACATCGTTTCTGGTGAACTAGTGTAGTTCTCCTTCCATTGCAATGATCCAATCATCATTTGTTAGAGTTTCATTTATCGTCTTAGGTTTAATTTTAGACATAAGAGCATAAGACGTAAGATCTTTGAATAATGATATGGTTTTGAGCCCTTCAATCTGATCTCCAATATTCTGATCCTAAGGGTGATATTTAACAAATTTCTAGTCCTTAGTTTGGGGTTGTTGACTTAATGATTCTCCAAACTGAGGAAGAATTTCACCAAACTATTTACTTTATCTATCTCGAGTGCAACAGACGGACCAATATGCATATATGAAAAATGATCCTTAAGATCTAATAACTTCTTATTAGTGTTAGACCATCATTGAACGTACGATGGATAGATTCTTCCACGATTAAAGTTTTTGAGTTAAACACTTTTAAAGCTTTAAATGTGTTAGAATACCCCAGCAAAAGTATTTTATCCACCTTTAAATCAAACTTTACAAGTTGATCTTTGGTGTTAAGGATAAAACACTCACATCCAAATGGATGAAAGTGTGAGATATTGGGTCATCTTCCTCTCCATAGTTCATAAACAGTATTTTTTTATCTATGATATTATCAATATTTTGTTTTGAATATAACAAGTTGTGTTTACTGCTTCTTCCCAAAAGTGATTAGGAAGTGATTTTTCGCAAAGCATGGTCCTAGCCATATCTTGTAGAGTTTTATTTTTCCTTTGAACTACCCCATTTTCTTGAGGTGTTTTCATTTGAAGAGAAGTTGTGGAAAATACCATTCCTTTCACAAAATGATTTAAACTCAGCATTGTTAAACTCAGTTCCATGATCACTTCTGATAGAATAAATACAAAAACTTTTTTCATTTTGAACTCTCTTATAGAATATCTCAAAAACTTTGAAAGACATATGTTTATGAGCAAGGAAGTAAACCCATGTATATCTTGAATAGTCATCAACTATGACAAAGCCATATTTCTTTCCTCCTAGTCTTAATGTTCAAGTTGGTCTAAATAGATCCACATGTAACAATTGTAATGGTCTTGTAGTGGAAACATCGTCTTTAGATTTAAAAGAATATTTGATATATTTCCCTTGTTGACATGCTTCATAGAGAATATGAGTTTTTCAACAAATCTTAGGCAGTCCTTTCACTATTTTTTTTTTAGAAATTTTTGAAATATAATTCAGATTGACATGCGCAAGTTTTTTGTGCCAAATCCATCTCTCATTTTCTCTAGAGAGCAAACATGTTACATTCTGTTTACTCAGACCTATCAGATCAATCCCATACAAATTGTTCTATTGTCAAGCAATAAAGAAGGACTTGCCATCTTTTGTCTTGACTTTACATTGGTCTTTGTTGAAGGACATAATATAACCACTATCGCAAAATTGACTTATGCTCAGTAAGTTATCCTTCAGACCTTCAACATATAAAATGTTGTCTATGGACGCTAAAGAACGAATATTGATTTTACCTATACAAGTAACATTTCCCTTACCCATGCCTTTAAAGGCAATTGTTCCTCCTTCAACAGGCTTTAGGTAAAGGAACATAGACCTTTCCCTATCATGTGTCCTTAGCATCCACTGCCTAGGTACCAGTTTAAACCCTGGCCTTTTCATAGCAAGGATATATGCAACAGGAAAAATCTAAGATTTTGGTACCCAAATATTTTTGGGTCCATGAGCATTAGTACCCTTAGACATTTGTTTCTTCTCATGGATGCATATGAACTTGGAATGTCTAGACTTACCATAGAAGTCACATTTGTTTGAGAAAGACTATGACTTAGAAGATGATGCTTCTTTTTCTAGTCCTAGACCAGACTTGTCATAGGAATGTTAATGAAACTTTAAAAGCATGAGTCAAGTGTTATTTCCAAAAACTTTCCAAAGTCTTTTGCTAGACAAGCAATCGCCTCTCTTAGTTTTTCAACTATTGAGGATTCAACAATTTTACTGGCCTGACTTAAACTATCTTCCAGATTTGGGATTTTCTTTTTTAGATCTTCATGTGATTTCTTCAGCTTAGTGTTTCCACCAACATATCTTTTCTATTTTTATTATACCTCTTACACTGAAAGAAATCATATGACTATTCTAAAAAAGAACATCATAAGGCATATTTTCTTCATCCTTTGATGAAAAGCAAAAAGAGGTATCAAATTCATAGCAGGTTTTTACCTCAACCTTTGTGTTTGTATCTTCCATCCGATAGATGTTGGCTTCCTCATCGCCTAAACTGCTACTCTTCTCACTATCTGAGTCATACTAGGTGACCACCAAATGTTTATTTTTCTTACCACTAAAGTGTCTTTTTTGTTTTGAACCGAGGATATTTAGCCTTCATATGTCTAGGCTTTCTACTTGATGTAATAGCTCTAGGGGTCTTGAGGTGGAAACAATATTTTTATTTGAAAATGAACTTTTGATTTGTTTCCCCCTCTAACATGCCTCACAAAGGAAATCATCCTTGTGTGACAACCTTGGTAGTCCACTCACGATGTCATGCTTCTGTAGCTTTGAGACTAATCTCAGGCTCGCATATCCTTTTTGTGCCATACCTAGTGATTTTCTTTTAAGGTCAATAAGCAAGTTACATTTTGTTTAGATAGTTCACCAATGTTGATTTTGTATAGATTACCTCTTCTTTTAAAAGTAAATAGTAATGTGCCATTAGTGATTTGTGAGAATACAACGAACACTCTTCAAAAAACCAAAGAGGGGGTGAATTGGTTTAAAACAGATATTTAAAATTTTACTTGAAACTTTTTACGGAATTTGAAATCTGGATCGTATCACTTAAAAACCTTTTTCAAACTATAACTTTTCTTTCAACCAAGATCAATCTTGTTATGCAAGTAATGCCAGAAACTTTGTCTTATTGATTATTTCTTGATTACCCAAATACAAACAATGAGAGATATACATAATTAGAATAAAAGACTCAACAATTTATACTAGTTCTCCTCACAAACTTGGAGGCTACATCTAGTGTCTTCTAACCAACACTAGGTTAGAGTTTTCACTAAAACAAATATAATTCTTTACAAGTTATTACAACATATCTCCCTTGTCAAACCCAGACAAAGAATCAAAATCTAAACCCTATAGATTTCTTAAGATCAAGAACCAGAGAACACTACTCTATTCTACCCTCTAGAGAACACTTCTCCAGAAACAACTTTAAAGAAACTACTTGCTCTTAAGAAAATTCACAGTCTAGAGTTCAAGAAAGATATCACCTCATGATCCTTAGCATATGAATGAGAAGAATACAACCAATCAAACAGAGTTTGAATGTATGAATTACAGATAACAACTTTCTTGACAACTCTTGTTAAGACTTTGCTTAAAACTTCATCAACAATGAAAAGTGAATTGATATGCGTCTAGCATATAATGTTTTTCAAGCAAAAAGAAGCAAGAATCGATCATAATAGAACCATAATCAATCTTAGTTGTGGATGTTTTGATTGATTAATTCCAATTCACATTATATCTCATCTTTGTGTAGTTTATAGCAGGAAAACCAAGAGAAGAAATGAAGGAAAGAAAAGTCAAGAAGCCAAGATTTCTAGAAACTGGCGCGATCAGCGCGAAATCTCGCGCCAGTAGCGCAGGAAGAAAACATAGGGCAATTTTCTCTTGAGTTTGGCGCTATTCGTGTGAAACTTGGCGCCATTCGTGCCACAGACTTAAAAGACAGCATTTTCCACTGCCATGTCGCGTGATTAGTGCGAAATCTCACGCTAGTAGCGCCAGGATGTGTGATGTGGGGCCATCAGCGTGAAGAGGAGCGCCAGTAGCGCCAGCGACACGGAAATTCAAGATCTCAACTGATATTGCACAAAAATAGAAGATAAGAGAGAGATTGGATGACCTAAATATAAATAGGTACTGATAAGACCAATAGAGAGGAACACAACACAATCAACACTGAGAGACAAGAGAAGAAGAGCAAAGAAGATAGCTTTGGGATTGATAGAAGCTAGGTCAAGAAGATTGAATCAAGATTGAAGGGGTTGATATTTTTTCTTCTTCTTTCTTTGAGACTCTTGGTCTAGGTATATTTTGTTAAGTGATTAAGGTCAGACATCAATATGTCTGGCTAATTCTCTTCTTTGTAGTTAAGGCCATAACCTAATGTGAACTCCTTTGATATTGGATTGAAGTCTATATTCTTTGATGCTAAATTGTTTTGTTTCATCTTGTGTTGAATGAATTATATGGCTTTATTGGAATAGATCACTTTGATAAAGTTATGAGAGTTAGGGTTCATAATAGGAATATTGAGACTTTGATTTCTGACGAAGGTGGAATAACAATTAATACATTACCTAGGGATAGGGATGTATAATTACAGATGAACTGATGCATCTTACTTAATGCTTGATCAAAAGGAAATTACTAAGGAATTAGGATTTTTTACTTGGGTTAAAGGGTTAGAGTTACTAAGGAATTAGTCTCTAACTAGTATTCATTTAAAGAGGCATTTTCTGAATAATTAGTATAATTGAATGTAGTAATCAATCTAATTAGATAAGGAAGAAGCAAAACAGTGTGTGTGTCTTGACTACAATTCTTTCTCATAATTTCCTAAAATCCAAATATTGTTATCTTTGAGTTCTCATTAATTCTTAGTTCTTATTATTTAGTTTTCATCATATCAAAATATTAAAACTCAATCTTATCAACATTTCTTCATCCAATTTAGAGATATTAGTTTTGATAACATTAGTGCCTCAGTCCTCGTGGATACGATACTCTACTTATTACTTGGAACAAACGGTACACCTGCCAAATAAGCAACATGAATCTTAAGTTTTGATGCAGAATGTTATTCACTCATAACTAACTTTTTCTCAACTTCTAAAGCTTTGGGAGTATTTGGTATATCGCAGAAATGAATTTTTAGAAACTTCATAAAACCATAGACCTATAAGCTTTTTATAGAAAAACAATTTTAACAGAATGTAATCGATTAAACCGTATGTGTAATCGATTAATTCAACATATGTAATCGATTAATATATCATTTAATTGATTAATTTGTTCTTGAGCTTTCTGGAAATATTTCACGAACAATTTAATCGATTAATACGTGATGTAATCGATTGACACATATCAGCTCAAACTGTAAATAAGCATCGGTAATCGATTATGCCTTAGTGTAATCGATTAAGGCAGACTCTTCATTTTAAATGAAATGAACTAAGTAATTGATTACGATTTTTTGTAATCGATTAACACAGATAGACACATTTTGAAATAACACTTGGTAATCGATTACACAATGGAGATAATTGATTAAAGTGTTCAACATGGCTTTTCCAGAAATAAACACAAGCATGTAATTGATTACATATCAATGATAATCAATTAAAGCAGTGCATAAAATGATTTTTCCAAAACATTAAGCCATGAGGTTTTCTTTGTAAATGCAAACATTTTAAACTTATATTCAACATATGAATGCTCACTAGGCTATGTACTTGAACCACTTAGACAATTACAAATGCCATCAAAATGATTGGACATGTAAAAAGCTAAAACACCAAGCCAAATACTTCAACCTTGCTTTGATTGCTTGTAACTCCTTCCAACTCCCCCTGTATCTAACAATCTCTCCATTTTTGGCTTTTAGCTTTCTTGAAGGATAAAAGGTTGGAATGAGCTTTAAGTTTCAAGTTTCCATGCATTTCATAATCATTTGTTGCATTTCAAACTCATTTGCTCCCCCTTACTTAGACATATTTAAAAGTAGAGCAAAATAGAGCATCAATTATTTGATTATTTCTCCCCCTATTTGGCTGATAAAGACAAAAAAAACAATGCTTAAACAGAGGTAGGAAAATATCAATTTGGAAAAGAAACTTCATTAATAATAAAGACAGTACATTAATCAATTGAAACAAAACATGAGTATTTGAAACCAAGCCTAAACGAAAACAGAGCATAAGCAAGAAAAAATATGAACGTCTAGACACGTTTGCCAAAATCATCTAAAACAAGCCTAGATTCTATATTTTCCAGCCTAGTCTTCATTTCTTCCAAAGCTGAATTGGTTTCAGCCTTATGCTCATGATGAAGACTAAGTAAACCATCCATCTTTTGAATCATTAGAGATTCAAAAGTAGAGTATTGGTACTCGGCAGCTCCTTGTCCAACTTCATCTTCAACTTTTTCATCTTCATTACCTCTTCCTCCAGCAGTACCTTCTGGTTGTTGCATCTCACCCACCATTTTCCATCCTTGAGGTGTCTTGGTCAGACCAAGCTTTTGAAGATGCTTGGTCTTGATGAGATTGACAATATCAAAGGTATTGTCAACAATCTCATCAGAGAAATCAACATGAAAATAGTCAATGAACCTAGAGATTAATACAACATTGGGAGAACTATAGCTGATTAATCTTTTAGCCTTCAGCATGGTTTCAACAAACACCAATGGCCAGTTGATTTGGGTAGCAGATTTGATGCCATACATAAGCTGTAGGTCTGATAAGTGCCATATTTTAGTGAAATTTAGATTACATTTCAGGCACTTATCTTTTGTTTATATTAAGAATATCTATCAAAAACTTGCCCTAATCTAGTTAGTTTGTATTTAACGTATCATTTATGTTGTGTTTATAATTCTTGATTATTCATCCAACCTTCTTTTGTATTTTGTATAATAACCTAGGTTTTTGCAAAAAAAAAAAAAAAAAAAATCCCATGCTAACAGCATGGGAACGGCGCGGTTAGCGTGGGATGTCGCGCCAATAGCGTGGGATATGGCGCCAGTAGCGTGAAATTGCACCAGAAGGTCATTTCTTGCGGCCTGATGGCGCGGATAGCATCAGTTTGGCGCGATTAGCGCCACAGACGCGCCCAGTTGGCGCAGTTAGCGCCGTAGTGGCGCGATTAGCGCCATAAATGCCCAGGAAGTTTTTAGTTGCGTTAATTTGGCGCGAATAGCGCCATATATGGTGCGGTTAGCGCGGGAACGTCGGCAGAACCAGTATTTGAAGGCCATTTTACGAAATTTTGGCCCAAAACTCATGGTTTCTTCTTCCCCCCACGTCCCAAACCTCCATTAGAGCTGTTCCAAACTTTCTAGGACCTTAGAGGTGAGCCTAAACGCTTTCCTGTGACCTAGAAACTTGTTTTAACCGATTGAGAGCTAAACTCCTTCATCCTTTTCCTTTGGATTGAGAGAAATCCATTACCTCAGAGAAACCTCTGAGACTTGAGTTTGGCGAAGAACCGTGGCTTGGCAAGGACACCAGAGCTTGGGAAAGCTGTCCTTCAGTCTTCTCGGTCGCCACTGAGGTAAGAAACTTAAGTTTCTTCGGTTGATTTTGCTTATGGAGGTTCTCTGGATTTTGTGAATTATATTGGTCTGGGGCTAGAACTAGCCCAGGATTCTGTAGAGAATCTTGTTTAGTACTGTCTAGTGATGAAGGAATAGCTTTCAGTTTTTGAATTGGTAAACTTTGAATATTAGCTCTATGAATGCATAAGTGACTGGTGTAGAGTCACTTGTTATTGGTTTTCTGACATGCTAGAGCCGTTACTGAGTCTATGTTGAGCCTGAGAGGCTACTGAAACGGTACCTGAGTTGAGGGCAAGACCGTTCTAGTGTTATTTTGAATTATGGGCTGTTATGAGCCAAAGCTTAAGAATGTGCTGTGCATTGAGTCTGTGGTGACTCAATTGCTCTGATGACAGCTTTAGTGAACCCTGTATGATCTGAGAAAAAGCCTTGTGTGGGCAGAATTTGATTGAACCCTAGGATAGGGGATCCTGGTATTGTATGTTTCTGTGATTATATGTCTGTGAATTAGTATTGATATTGAAATGCCCCTTGAATAGGGCGTGATTCTGGAACTGTTGGTGGCGGGAGCCACAAACCAGGGAAGGAACTACAGACTGATACCTTGCCAGGTAAGTTCTGAGTCCCTGGGGATTAATTCCTATTTGGTTTCACACCACACTCCTGGGGAGTGATGGTCATATTCATAATGCATGCATTGGTTGTTGCATACTGTTGTGACTTTATATATATTGTACTTGGCTGTGCTATGATCTGTAAATGGCATTGAGTGTAACTCTGCCATATCTTGAGGGCATCTAGTGTAACTCTACCATATGTTGAGGGCATCGAGTGTAACTCTGCCATATGTTGAGGGCATCGAGTGTAACTCTGCCATCTGTTGAAAGCATTGAGTGGAACTCTGCTAAACTTGTGGGCATTGAGTGTAACTCTGCCATGGATGTGAAATTGACTTGATATGTATGCTTATCTGATATTTGTATTGTGAATTGTGGGCGAGGGTGGGAATGACTTCCCAAGGACCCTGAGCTTACTGAGATATATATCTCACCCCGTGTGGGGCTTTGTGGTTTCAGATGACTCTTCAGACAGAAGAGAGCAGTCTCAGGGCAGGAGGCCCGAATAGAGACATTTCTGCTTGGCTGAGAGTAGTAGAAGGAGCTTGAAGGCTTTGTTTTGGTGTTTTGATATGTTTTGTACCCTGGATAGGGTTGTATAGTTCTGTAACCCTCAGTGAGGGCAGTATTCTTTTGTATCGCCACAATGTGGTGAAAACTCTGATGTATATGGATGTACAGAACTATAATGATGAGTAATAATCTGTTTATCCTCCTGATTATCTTGTATATGATTCCTTATCTGTCTATGTTTATTTTAAGAAACTGGATCAGCAGGGCTTGTATTATGTGCCTTATATATATATATGTTGTCTGTTATTTTGAATTCCATACCTAATGAATCAAGAAAAACGATTCTATGCTTCCGCTGAGTAATTATTTCCGTTTATAAAATGCTAAACCGATATCGTTAATGATAACGCACCGGAGGCCTACGGGGGTGTTACATTTTGCATGATTTCATGAAATCGAAAGCTTCCGTACACTTAGAGCAAGCAAAAATGGGTCATAAAGCAAACCTAGGAGGTGCAACAAGCAAAATATGCCCAAAATTTATCAAGGCCCAAAAGATTCTTCTGGATGGTACGTTTAACTCACCCAGGCGAGTGAAACATGTACAAATTGGTCGCTTGGGCGAGCTGCTTCTGCAAGTGGGCCTCCAATTTGGCAAGTTACTTCATCAAGTGGGCCTTAACTCGCCCAAGCGACCAAACAAAGGCAAACCTGGTCGCCTGGGCGAGTGAACTCGAGCAGACCAGCCTCTATAAATAGCCATGCATCCCCAAGGTTGAAATCACCACTTGCTACTCAAATTTCTCTTCTCTCTTGCTCTAAGCTTGTTCTTAAACTTCTTGCTTCTTTAATCTTTGTTAGTAGATAGTTTAGGTTAGTGAGAGAGGGAGAATTACTGTGGAAACTCTGCCAAAATGGAAAGCGGTGATGAATCCTTTCACCTATTTTTCTAAGGAGGTTCTGTCCATGCTTGGCTAGCTTCTCTCAAAGGATTAGATGTAATCTTCTTACCCTTATAGTATTTCTTTTAATATTTATTTATGCATAAATCTTTTCTATTTATTATTGGTAAATTTATTCCGTACTTAACGCTTGATTCTACTTGATCAATAGTTTCATGAAATAAGGTTCTAAGTTTAACTGGGAAGTACTCTTAAAACTTGAAATGAATTAATTTACTCTTTACGTTACGTTGCTAGGAATAGAGCATAACGTTTAGATTGCAAATAAGCACGCGAATATAATCGTAACGCTGGGACATTTATTTTTATATGCGAGGGATTGATATTTTGATAAATATTCTTAGGATTCTCAAATGCGAGGGATCGATTTGGGGTGATTTTATGTGTGCATCAATAATAAAAAAAATAATTTATGCATGGTAATATTAATTGAATACTAAGGGTATGAACGATGAAATCTAATCCTACGTTCTTAAATTAATCAAATTCGTCTTATTAGTTTTCGTAATCTTTCGCACTAAGTTTATTATTTCTGTTTCTTCTAAATTTTCATAATTTCTGTTAATCCGCAACTACATGAAACTCCGTTCACACTCATTGTAGATAACTATTAAACTGTTAAGCTTTATTTGAATTAACTGAGTAAAAATCAAGTCCCTGTGGAGACGAACTTTTATAAATTTTGTAACTTACAACGACAATTGGTACGCTTGCCAAAAGTCTAACAAGTTTCTGGTGTCGTTGCCGGGGATTTGAGTTATTTACTCAGTTCTTTTTGATTTAATCTTTCAGTTTAGTAGTATTTTTTTTTCTTATTTTCATTATTTACTTTAGTTTTGATTTTGTATATAAATTTTGTTTTGTTTTAACTTCGATGCTTACGGGATATTGTAGTTTGTTCTTTTTCCTTTATGCGAGGTAAGTTTTCTACAGATAAACCTTTGTTTGATCTAGAAATCACCAAAACAGAAAGGAAAAATAGGAAGAAAAAGAAACTAGAAGCCAATAAGACATCGGAGGCAACTTCGTCTATTGATCCTCCTTCATCAGAAAAGCCACCTGTTCGTGATAATATGGCTGATCGAGGGGAAGATGAAAATAGACCACCAAGGAGGACTCTTGGTGACTATGCTTACCAACAAGGCCCAAAGCATTACAATAGCATAGTCATCCCTCCTTTCAGCAACAAGGTTGTGGAGCTGAAGCCAGTATTACTCAGTCTAATTGGTTCACATCCCTTTGCAGGGATGGACCATGAGGATCCATACACTCGCCTGTCCACAATCATGGAGTTATGCAGTACAATGGGACCTTCTGATGAGGATGCGGAAGCTGTTTATCTTAGAGATTTTCCATTTTCTTTGACAGGTAAAGCAAAGACTTGGCTCTAGTCCCAACCAAATAAAAGCCTAAGCTCGTGGATGGAAGTAGAGGAAAAATTTATTACTAGATTCTTTCCTCCATCAAGATTCATTAGTGCAAAATCAGCCATTGCTACTTTTTCCCAAGGCGTAGATGAACCTCTCTGTGAGACTTGGGAGAGATTCAAATCCTTATTGAGAAGATGCCCAAACCACAATTTTGATGAAGCCACGCAATTACATATTTTTTATAGTGGTTTGAGGCCACAGACCAAGATGATCCTTGACACTTCAGCCGGAGGAACCATGATGTCTAAAAGTCCTGAGGAAGCCATAGTGATCATTGATTCTATAGCAGCAAGTGACTATCAATCTCACCATGATAGATCACCTATTCAGAGGAAGGGAATAATGGAGCTGGATACCCAAAATGCCATCTTAGCTCAAAACAAGCTCCTGACACAACAACTGGAGGCCTTGACCAAACAAATAGGCAAACTTCCTCAACAAATTCAACATGGAGGACCACAGAAAACACACACAGCTCATCAAGTTCAACAAATCTTGAGATGTGATTTCTGTGACGGAGAACATCCAAATGGCCACTGTCCAGCACCTGGTGATTGTCAACCAAAAGAAGAGGCTCATTATTTGCAGAATCAAACCAGACCTCAGCAGAATTATCAAGGAAATTATCAAGGTTACTGAGGAGGTCCAGGTTCAAATCAACCTTATGGTTGGAGACAAAATAATAATGCATATAATGCTCCTCCTAATCCTCCTTTTGCAGGTGCCACTAACAATTCATATGCAGGTCCTTCTAATAGGAATCCACAAAACCAAGCTCAGCCTGATAGGTTATCAAAAATGGAAGAAACTTTAACCCAATTTATGCAGA
Source organism: Glycine tomentella (assembly GCA_007407185.1). Classification (NCBI taxonomy): domain Eukaryota; kingdom Viridiplantae; phylum Streptophyta; class Magnoliopsida; order Fabales; family Fabaceae; genus Glycine; species Glycine tomentella. The sequence goes on along the minus strand of PYAF01000675.1, from coordinate 142,535 downwards.
TGTCCATGAACAATCAAAAGAATACTGATGCTTCCATCAAAAATCTTGAAGTACAGGTTGGACAACTCGCAAAGCAATTGTCTGAGCATGGAGGTGGATCTTTCTCAGCAAATACCCAAGTCAACCCTAAGGAGCAATGTAAAGTTATTACAACAAGAAGGGGGACTGTGGTTGGTAGACAGGAGGAAGAGGAAAAGAAAAATGAAGGAAATGTAGAAAAAAGTGATGATGAAAAGGTTGAAAAAGAAAAAGAAAAAAAGAAAAATGATGATGAAATAAATGAAACAATTGAAAGAAAAGGAATGAGTGAAGATGAAAAGAAAAAGAGGGAAAAAGGCAAAGCGGTTTTAACCCCACCACCAGTCCAAAATATGCCATATCCCCATGCTCCATCCAAGGAGGCAAAGGAAAGGCAATATAAGCGATTCTTAGATATTTTTAAACAATTGCAAATTAACATTCCTTTTTCTGAAGCATTGGAGCAGATGCCCAAATATGCCAAGTTCATGAAGGATTTACTCACAAAGAAGAGAAGATACACTGATGATGAAACCATGAGCTGGATGCAGGATGCAGTGCAATTATCCAAAAGACTTCCAGAAAAATCAAGAGATCCCGGTAGTTTCACAATTCCTGTGACTATTGAAAATTTATCAGTAGGGAAGTCTCTTCTTGACTTAGGCACAAGCATCAACCTCATTCCATTATCCATGGTTAAAAGGATAGGAGACGTAGAAATCAGACCTACAAGGATGACTTTACAGCTTGCAGATAGAACCATCAAGCATCCTCATGGCATTATTGAAGATGTGTTGGTAAAAGTTGACAAATTCTTTTTTCCAGTTAATTTTGTAGTGATGGACATGGATGAAGACAGTGAAGTTCCACTGATTCTTGGTCGACCTTTCATGAAAACTGCCAAAGTCTTGATTAATGTGGATGAAGGAAAACTCACTGTAAGGGTGCAAGATGATGAAGTACAGTTCAATATTCTTGAAGCAATGAAGCAACCCACAGACAAAAGAGAATGCTTTAGAGTCGACGTCCTTGATGAGGTAATTTCTGACTCTAAAAGATTTATTCACAGAAAGGAAGGTTTAGAGAAGGCATTGACAGAAACAGTCCAAGATAAAAATGGAGATCAAGAAGAAGCAGAATATCTTCATCAATTGAATGCTTGTAAAGAAGTTCCTTATCACCAATCCCTTTTTGAAGAAATAAAGGAAGAAAAGCAAAAAGAAGAACAGAAGCTGGAATTAAAGGTATTACCTTCCCATTTGAAATATGTCTTTCTTACAGGTAATTCTGAAAAGCCAGTAATCATAAATGCCCATCTCTCTGAGGAGGAAGAAAAGAAATTGGTGAAAGTCTTGAAAGAAAACTACAAAGCTATTGGTTGGACACTTTCAGACTTAACAGGTATTAGTCCTTCTTATTGTATGCATAGAATTTTGATGGAACAGGACTATAAACCGGTAGCTCAGCCGCAAAGAAGACTCAATCCAACCATGAAAGAGGTTGTCAGAAAAGAAGTGGTCAAGCTTCTGGAAGCTGGAATGATATATCCTATCTCTGATAGTCAGTGGGTAAGTCCTGTACAGGTAGTACCCAAGAAAGGTGGCATGACAGTAATTAAAAATGACAAAGATGAGCTTATTCCAACACGCATTGTTACGGTTTGGAGGATGTGTATTGACTATAGAAAGCTCAACAAAGCTACAAGAAAGGATCATTTTCCACTACCATTTATGGATCAAATGCTAGAGCGACTGGCAGGTCAGAAATTTTACTGTTTTCTTGATGGTTATTCTGGATACAACCAAATTTGTGTTGATCCTAAAGACAAAGAGAAAACAGCCTTTACTTGTCCCTTTGGTGTTTTTGCTTATAGGAAAATGCCTTTTGGTTTGTGTATTGCACCCGCCACTTTTCAAAGATGCATGCTTGCTATTTTTTTTGATCTTGTTGAAAAAAGCATTGAAATCTTTATGGATGATTTTTCAGTATTTGGTACTTCTTTTGATACATGTCTGTCTAATCTTGATGTTGTTTTAAAGCGCTGTATTGAGACTAATCTTGTACTTAATTGGGAGAAGTGTCACTTCATGGTGACGGAAGGCATTGTTTTAGGTCACAAGATTTCTATGCAGGGCATTGAAGTGGACAAAGCTAAGGTTGATGTCATTGAGAAATTACCTCCACCAACCAATGTCAAAGGCATTAGAAGTTTTCTGGGACATGCAGGATTCTACAGGCGATTTATTAAAGATTTTTCAAAAATTGCCAAGCCACTGAGCAATCTCTTAAATAAAGAAGTCCCATTCCATTTTGATGATTCATGCTTTACAACTTTTAATACTTTGAAACAAAAACTAGTTTCTGCACCCATAATCACTGCACCTGATTGGACACTTGATTTTGAATTAATGTGTGATGCAAGTGATTATGCTATAGGAGCAGTCTTGGGTCAAAGAAAGAATAAAGTTTTCCATGCCATACATTATGCAAGCAAGGTTTTAAATGAAGCACAAATTAATTATGCAACAACTGAGAAAGAATTGCTTGCCATTGTGTATGCTTTGGAAAAATTTAGATCATATTTGATAGGATCCAAAGTGGTGATTTACACTGATCATGCTGCAATAAAGTACTTGTTAGTTAAACCTGATTCTAAGCCTAGACTTATCCGTTGGGTGTTACTTCTACAGGAATTTGATTTAGAAATCAAGGATAAGAAAGGGTGTGAGAATCATGTACCTGATCATTTGTCCAGGCTTACCAGTGATGAAATAGCCACTCAAGATCTAGAAATTCAAGAAGAATTCACTGATGAGAAGCTCTTCCATATTTCAGAAAGGCCATGGTTTGCAGAGATAACCAACTTTAAAGCAGCTAGTGCAATTCCTGATGATTATACTTGGCAATAGAAGAAGAAGTTTCTCAGAGATGCCAGATATTTTGTATGGGATGATCCTTACCTCTTCAAAATAAGAGCAGACAATCTCCTAAGACGATGTGTAACTCAGGAAGAGGCAAGGAACATCCTATGGCATTGTCACAGTTCACCCTATGGAGACCACTACAATGGTGAAAGAACTGGTGCCAAAGTTCTCCAATCCGGATTCTATTGGCCTACTTTGTTTAAAGATGCCCATAAATATGTCCAAAGGTGTGATAACTGCCAAAGAATAGGGGGAATCTCTAGAAGGAATGAAATGCCACTACAAAACATTTTGGAGGTTGAGGCATTTGATTGTTGGGGGATAGATTTCATCGGTCCATTTCCATCATCCTACTCAAATGAATACATTTTATTGGTTGTGGATTATGTCACCAAATGGGTAGAAGCAATAGCTGCACAAAAAGCTGATGCAAAGACAGTTATTCGCTTCTTAAAAGGGAACATCTTTACAAGATTTGGGACACCACGAGTATTGATCAGTGATGGAGGATCTCACTTTTGCAATGTCCAACTTAAAAAGGTCCTCCAACATTACAGTGTCAGGCATAAGGTAGCTTCACCTTATCATCCCCAAACCAATGGGCAAGCAGAAGTTTCAAATAGGGAAATTAAAAGAATATTGGAGAAAATAATTGCTCAATCAAGGAAGGATTGGTCTCAGAAGTTAGATAAAGCTCTGTGGGCATACTGAACAGTATACAAATCACCTACTAGACTCACTCCTTTCCAATTGGTCTATGGCAAATCCTGTCATTTGCCTGTGGAGTTAGAACATAAAGCTTATTGGGCATTGAAATTTCTAAATTTTGATCTTAATGCAGCAGGTGAACGCAGGAAGCTCTAACTTCATGAACTGGAGGAATTAAGGTTTCAAGCATATGAAAATTCTAAGCTTTATAAACAACGAGTTAAAACTTATCATGATAAAAAGCTTTTGAAAAAGAATTTTCAACCTGGTCAACAAGTTTTTTTATTTAATTCTAGAATGAGATTGTTTCCAGGTAAGCTGAAATCCAAATGGTCTGGCCCATTCATCATCAATGAAGTTATGCCACATGGAGCAGTAGTCCTTGAAGATCCAGCCACAAAGAGGACATGGACTGTCAATGGTAGTAGAATCAAACCCTATCTGGGTGGTGATGTCGAAAGACTTACCACTGTGATCCACTTACAAGAAGTTTGAGCTACAACAAAAGCGTTCAGCTATGATGATGTTAAAGAAGCGCTTCTAGGAGGCAACCTAGTAATTTCTAACCTTTCTTTTTATATGCTTTATCATTTTATTTAAATATTTTTGCCTATATAAATATAGATTAGTTAAAGTTGTAATACCCTCCTAATTCATATATCTGTGTATTTTCTTATAAATATGCATACTTAGACGAATGACATAAATACCCTTGGATATTTTTAAAATGACCAAAATATCCTTAGATAATTCCACAAATGACAATTAGGTCCCTAGGACAAATGACTAAAATGCCCCTGAACTTTTTACCAAATGACCAAAATATCCTTTTAGCTCTGATAAGGACAGATAACTTCAGTAAGAGTATGGAAGCATGACAAAAGTCTGGTATGTTCCTAAATAAGAAATTAGTGACATTTTAGTAAAGAAAAATTATGAAATAAAATTTTTAGAAATTTTGAAAGATAATTCAAAAAGTATAAAATATAGACTAATCTGAGTTTTATAAAAACATAGAAAAAGGAAAGAGGCAATCTAGAGAATTTTCCCTTG
>PYAF01000675.1:116252-137732 GCA_007407185.1 Glycine tomentella | reverse complement strand
GGCCTGTATTTTATTTTGATGACTGTACGTGGACTATTATAATTAAACATGTTTTAATTATTTGAAATATGCGTTATGGTGAATTATTTCAACATAGCAAATCGCTTAGAATATTATTTTACGTAATCGAATCACGTAGGAAAATATTTTTTCGTAAACTAAAAACATGATCAGTAAAGTATGAAATAACGTAGAAAGTTAAAAAAAAGAAATTAAACGAAGTCGTTATAAAAGTAGTAGATAATCATAAGCTAAAATAATTTTTCAAAAAAAAATTGTGTTTAACTCGCCCAGGCGAGTAGACCATGGCTATTTTGGTCGCTTGGGCGAGCAAAGACCTGTAGGCACGAGTTTAAAAGGCCAAAACACTAATTTTGCATCCAATTCAATTCTTTTGTGTTTTGCTGTGGATTTTTGTTGCTTCCTTTGTGTCTAACTTGCCCAAGTCACTCCATTATCATTCAAATCCACACTTCATCACCAGGTAAGTGCTACTGGTCTTGTCTCCATTTTATTTATGATATAAATAGCTTAGTATAAATTTAGTGTAGTGTTCTTGTGTCAAATTGTGCAAACTTTGTGTCTTAGTTTTAGATTCCAAGAACCCTAGGAAAAATAAGACACAAATTATGCTTTGTTTTGTGATGAATGCTGTTCACTCATATTCTCATTGCTTCTTCCTTTTATTTTCTAAAATTTTTTGGTGCAAGCATATGCATAATAATTACATTTCCATAGATAACTTTTCATGCACACCAACTGTTCGGTCAAATGCTTCAAAGAAAACAGCCATGCTATACCTCTGAATTCTTGCACGAATTTACTTCTAGAATGCTTGTTAGATGAATTGAATTGCATAATCTACCTTACATGCTTAATACTAGCTTTAAATAGTGAATCATTCCTTTATGCACAACACATGGAAAGTCTTAGAAATGTTTTATAGTGTTTTAGCATTTAGGAATTCATGAATATCATAGGCTGAGGTATAACATATTGACTGACAAGTATCCAATGGCTGCATGTTACTGTGCAAAGGCTTGCTCATACATTACAAATATATAAAATTGAATTTTCAAAGGGATACCATCTCTAAATACTTGCTGATTGGTAACATTTTGTACAAAGCTTTGCTGCGTTGCTGATTGATAGCATTTTCATTGCTATTCAATTGTGAAATCCTTTTGCAGATGGCACCTAAAAAGATTTCCTCTAAAAGAGCTAGACACATGGGAGAAGGGTCAAGCTCGAATCCCCCAGAAGTTATTGAATTTGATGCTCAACGGTTCAGAACCAAGGAACACCAGCAAAGATTTGAGATAATAAAAAACTGGTCATTCCTAAAAGAAAGAAAAATTCAACTGAGGGATGATGAATACCCCGAATTCACAGCTGAATTGAATAGAAGGAGATTGGGCAATTGGCCAATCCTATGCATAAATTTGAAACTAAAATTGTTTTAGAATTTTATGCAAACGCATGGCCCATAGAAGAAGGAATCAGAGATAAGCGGTCTTTTGTGCGAGGGCAATGGATTCCATATGACACAGATGCCATTAACCAATTCTTAGGGAATCCCTTAATTCTGGAAGAAGGACAGCTATGTGAATATCAGGCAAGGAGGAACATCCACCTAGGGTTTGATGAACAGGAATTAGTTGATCTACTCTGTATACCAGGAACCGATTTTGCAAGAAGTATAGCCGGTAGTCGGGTAAGATTAATGCGTACTAACATGACTACTTTGACCCAAATTTGGATGACATTCCTCTTGAGCAACATTCTTCCTAGTGATCATAACAGTGATCTACCCATGCCCAAATGTCAGCTAGTTTTTAGTTGTATGTCCTAGATCACTGTTAATGTAGCCCAGCTCATTTCCGATTCCATCCATCAATTTGTTACCTTAGAGCCTCCCAAACATCCAACCAATCCAGAAAAAGCAAATAAAGCACTAGGATTTCCTGCACTTATTACCGGACTATGTCAGTTCTATGGAATCCCCGTGCATCCCTCAAAAGCCATTCGACCTCCTATTAATCGAGCTTTTATTGACAAATATTGTTTAGCTAGGCAGGTACAGGAGGAGCAACCACCACAGCCAGCATCCATGGAGTCCATTTCCGTTCATTTACAGTGTATTGGAACTCCAAATGCATACCTATATGCAGCATATGGCGGATCAACAGGTTGCTAATCATCGAGGGCAGGTGCAGCTGAATCAGAGCTTCTATGACTACACCCAGCACCAGCACCGACAGGATCCCACTCCATTCCATTGGCCCACTCCGGAGCAGTTCAGAGCTTATGTCGCATGGCCTGGGGACAGGCCAACATTTCAGGAGGAGGCAGAGGACCGAGAGCTGAGCAGGATCCTGTAGCTGGCCCTGCACATGATCATGACATTGATGAGGAGAGCAGCTGAGGAGGATGATTTGGGGCATAATCTGATATCTTACATGGATTTGCATTATCTGAAACACCGTGACACTGTTTTAATTTTTATTTATCGCTTTCTAAATACTTTAAATACTATATTACTATTTTTATTACTGACTATGTCATCTGTGTTTAGTTATATGCACTGATAATCTTTTGGTAATATATATATTGATAAATCTTTTTGGTATTATATACTATTAACATGTCCTTTTGAAAATCATACCAAAATTTTTGCTTTTTGTTTTAAGAAATATATATATATATATATATATATATATATATATATATATATATATAATCTTTTTGGGACTTAAAAGGAATAATTTTCTTGAACAATTACATGTTTTGAAAAGAATCAACAGACATTATTTTGAAACTTGATTTTTTGATACTGGATCAGAACACCACAAAATGATTTTTGAAAAATCTTGAGAATGAAAAACCAATGAGATGATTTTCCCAAAAATCAAATGAAGGCAAGGATTTTTACATTAAATTAATAAAGAATATCTTTTGAAACATTGATCTGATTTGAACATGAAAATAATCTTTAAGCCTAGTGAGTGTATGCCACCACATAAATTACATTGAGTGTCCCCACTGATATGTTTTATAGTAATTTTGCATTAATTTCTAATTGTCATAACATTTGATGCATGGATATGATTCAGGCCGTCTTTCTTTTTGAACAAATATTAAAGCCACTGGCCAAAAAGCTATCCCAACATGAATATAATGATTTACCAATTGCAACCCTTTTTGAGCCAAATAATTAATTTCTTGTTGAAACCCTAACCTAGGATAGGAATTCCCTACCTTACCTAAGGATAGGAGAGCAAAAAGGGAAATGATCTATTGATGGGAAACTTCCTTTGGGTAATTCATGCTATGAAAAAGACTTCTAAATGTGGTTATATGCTATTCATGTAAAAGAAAAGAAAGAAAAGAAGTGAAAGAAAAAGAAAAAGAAAAGGAAATAAATTCCTTGTGTGTTAAAGTGTTGTACAAAGTTGGGTGAATAAAAAGATTGATAGATTTCTTGGAAGAAAAAAAGGAAGATATAGGAAGTAAAAATTTCACTGTTTTATCTATATATGCTCTCCTATTCCAAAGGTTCTTTGAATATCCAAAAAAACCAAGATTTCTTTTCTAACCAAAAGCCCAGCCATAAAAGCCCTAATGATCCTTGTTGATCATGCATTTTGATTTGATAGGAAATGAATTGCAAAATCAATCTATAAAATATCAGTGTAGGAATTGAGATGAAACATTTACCTGTGAGAGAATTAAACACTTGAGAGGTTTTCCTCTGTGCAAATCATTCATATGTTTCCTCTGATATTTTTTAGAAAGAAATGTAAAATGATCTTAATCTCATTTTGGTTATGTGAATTTCATCTTTTGATTTCAAATTCTTGAGGGTAACTATTTGAAAATATGTTCTGATCATTTTTGGAAGTTGATTCTTTATAAAACATGTTTCCAAATATTTTTACTATTGCTTGAGGACAAGCAAGATTCTAGGTTAAGGGGACTTGATAAGTTCCATATTTTAGTGAAATTTAGATTACATTTCAGGCACTTATCTTTGTTTTTATTAAGAATATTTATCAAAAACTTGCCCTAATCTAGTTAGTTTGTATTTAACGTAGCATTTATGTTGTGTTTATAATTCTTGATTATTCATCCAACCTTCTTTTGTATTTTGCATGATTTCATGAAATCGGAAGCTTTCGTACACTTAGAGCAAGCAAAAATGGATCATAAAGCAAACCTAGGAGGTGCAACAAGCAAAACAGGCCCAAAATTTATCAAGGCCCAAAAGATTCTTTTGGATGGTACGTTTAACTCGCCCAGGCGAGTGAAACATGCACAAATTGGTCACTAGGGCGAGCTGCTTCTGCAAGTGGGCCTCCAATTTGGCAAGTTGCTTCATCAAGTGGGCCTTAACTCGCCCAAGCGACCAAACAAAGGCAAAACTGGTCGCCTGGGCGAGTGAACTCGAGCAGACCAGCCTCTATAAATAGCCATGCATCCCCAAGGTTGAAATCACCTCTTGTTACTCAAATTTTCTCTTCTCTCTTGCTCTAAGCTTGTTCCTAAGCTTTTTGCTTCTTTAATCTTTGTTAGTAGATAGTTTAGGTTAGTGAGAGAGGGAGAATTACTGTGGAAACTCTGCCAAAACGGAAAGCGGTGATGAATCCTTTCACCTATTTTTCTAAGGAGGTTCTGTCCATGCTTGGCTAGCTTCTCTCAAAGGATTGGATGTAATCTTCTTACCCTTATAGTATTTCTTTTAATATTTATTTATGCATAAATCTTTTCTATTTATTATTGGTAAATTTATTCCGTACTTAACGCTTGATTCTATTTGATTAATAGTTTCATGAAATAAGGTTCTAAGTTTAACTGGGAAGTACTCTTAAAACTTGAAATGAATTAATTTACTCTTTACGTTACGTTGCTAGGAATAGAGCATAACGTTTAGATTGCAAATAAGCACGCGAATATAATCGTAACGCTGGGATATTTATTTTTATATGCGAGGGATCGATATTTTGATAAATATTCTTAGGATTCTCAAATGCGAGGGATCGATTTGGGGTGATTTTATGTGTGCATCAATAATAAAAAAAATAATTTATGCATGGTAATATTAATTGAATACTAAGGGTATGAACGATGAAATCTAATCCTACGTTCTTAAATTAATCAAATTCGTCTTATTAGTTTTCGTAATCTTTCGCACTAAGTTTATTATTTCTGTTTCTTCTAAATTTTCATAATTTCTGTTAATCCGCAACTACATGAAACTCCGTTCACACTCATTGTAGATAACTATTAAACTGTTAAGCTTTATTTGAATTAACTGAGTAAAAATAAGTCCCTGTGGAGACGAACTTTTATAAAATTTGTAACTTACAACGACAATTGGTACGCTTGCCAAAAGTCTAACAAGGTCATGATCTGTGGCTTGTGCATGATTTGTGGATCTAGGAGTGAGGATATATGTGATAATATAGTGAAGAAGTCTTCCTTCACTAGTCATGCTTCCTGTGCCAAGCCTAAGCTTCAACCTAGCTTGAGGGTCTTGAAGCATCCCTCTATAGGTGTCAATCCTATTGTATCCACCTATTTCTTCCTCAAATTTTCTGGCTCCATTAGGAGTGATGCCAGCTACAGCTTGCCAAACCTCCTCATCAATCACAATGGGAACACCCTTGACCTGAGAGTGAATAACCCCTTCCATGGTGGCCTTTATGCATGTGTAGAACACCTTCATCAATTCAGGGTAAAAGGTACCATGAAGTTCTACAAATGTCCTTAATCCCTAAATTTCAAGAAGGTCAGGGAATTGAAAACCTTCCTTGACAAACCAGTCAAGGTTCAGATATTTGCGGGGCATGATTAATTTGGTGGCATTAAAAGAGGTATAAGTCATTCTATCCTTTTCTTCAAGTAACCAAGACTGTAATCTGTTCCCTAAGGATTTGGATGACTCATCAACCTTTCTCTTTTCAGTTTTGACTCTCTTTGAGGTAGACATTGTGTAGGAAAGCTGTTTAGACAACTGGGCTAGAAGAAGAAGAGAAGAAAGGCTCAGAAAACTCAATGAATAAACTAGAAGAAAGAAGGAATTCAGGTGTGAATTTCTCTCTTGAGAAAAGCTGAATTTATAGACAAATTATGTGTTTCAAATTTGAATTTTGAATAAAATCTGACAGTTTCAATTTTCAAAAAATTTCTGCAGAACTTCAGTAACTCCATTAATAATCGATTACATAAGCAACATAATCGATTAATTCGTTCTTCAGAAAGGCAAATACAAAGCAGTAACCGATTATTTCGTGAAGTAATTAATTAAAGCATATCGCATTTGAATAAGAGGAGAGTCTTTGGCAAAGCGTAATCGATTACATAATATTAGTAATCAATTAAATCAGAGAATATATGAGCATAGAGGTGTTTCCAATGAGCTATAATCGATTATCCCGCAAGGTAATCAATCAAAGCAGAGTGAGATAGGAATCAAAATCCAATTTTTATGAAGTGTAATCAATTAATACTCTTGTGTAATTGATTACATGTCACTTAAAATGTCTCTAAATCAAGGTTAAGCGTCAAATAATTGATTATTCTGAGGGGGTAATCGATTAAACTAAAGGATTATGCAATATAAACAATGAATATGCAGCATATTTTGAATTTGTAATGAATGGCCAATTAACAATTCAAATACATGTAGATGAGCACATAAACAACATGCTAGATCACACTAGATTCATCAAGAATTCCTAGCATGTTTCTAAGTGGAAAGAGTCTATCTCTATCCAAAGGTTTTGTGAAAATATCAGCTAATTGATTGTTAGTATCTACAAACTCAATTTTGATGTTACCCTTTTGGATATGATCTCGAATAAAGTGATGTCTTATCTCAACGTGCTTGGTCCTTGAGTGCATAATAGGATTTTTGGATATGTTGATAGCACTGATATTATCACACAGCAAGGGTATCTCCTGAATTTCAACACCAAAGTCTTGAAGTTGTTGCTTCAACCAAAGACTTTATGCACAGCAGCTTCCAGCAGAAATGTATTCAGCTTCAGCAGTAGATAAGGCAACACTTGATTGCTTCTTGCAGTGCCAAGAAATTAAAGAGCTTCTTAACAAGTGACATGTACCACTGGTACTCTTCCTATCCAATTTGCATCCTGCAAAGTCAGAATCAGAATATCCAATCAAGCTGATAGATGTACCTTTTGGATACCACAGTCCTACTCTTGGTGTAGACTCGAGATATTTTTGGATTCTTTTGACTGTTGTTAGATTAGATTCTTTGGGTTTGCTTGATATCTAGCACACAAGCACACACTTAACATAATGTCAGGTCTACTTGCAGTTAAATATAGCAAAGAACCAATCATTCCCCTGTATTTGGACTCATAAACACCTTTTCCTTTGTCATTTGAATCAAGATAGGTAGATGTTGTCATTGGTGTTGCAGCATCCTTGCAACTTTTCATTTCAAACTTCTTGATCATTTCCAAACAATACTTGGTTTGGCTAAGGAAAGTTCCATTCTTTGCTTGACTTGTAATCCTAGAAATAATGTAAGCTGCCCAATCATTGACATCTCAAATTCACTCTGCATTGAGACAGAAAATTCTCTGCACACAGATTGATTAGTTGAGCCAAATATAATGTCATCCACATAAATTTGAACCAACAAGATATCATTTTCTCTTTTCTTGATGAACAAAGTTTTGTCAACCTGTCCTCTTATAAAATATTGTTCAAGTAGAAATTTGCTCAATCTCTCATACCATGACCTTGGTGCTTGTTTCAAACCATATAAAGCTTTTCTTAATTTAAAAACATGGTTAGGATGCTTGTAATCAATAAATCCAGGAGGTTGGTCTACATATATTTCTTCATCTATGTAACCATTCAAAAATGCACTTTTAACATCCATTTGAAATAATTTAAAGGTCATCAAACAAGCATATGCAAGTAATAACCTAATGGCTTCTAATCTAGCAACTGGAGCATAAGTTTCATCATAATCAGTGCCTTCCTCTTGGTTGTATCCTTTAGCAACCAATCTAGCCTTGTTCCTTATTATGATGCCACTTTCATCTAGCTTGTTTCAAAAAACCTATTTTGTGCCAATAGGAATATGAGTAGATGGTCTAGGAACTAATTCCCAAACTTGGTTTCTTTTGAATTGATTCAATTCATCATGCATAGATATTAACCAATGTTTATCTAACAGAGCTTGATCAACACTTTTTGGTTCAATTTGTGAAACAAAAGCCATGGTACAACAAAGATTTCTTAAAGAGGATCTAGTAGAAACTCCATTGGATACTTCCCCAATTATGTTGTCAAGGGAAAGATCTTTAGTAGTTCTCCAATACTTCTGCTTTTGTAAAGGAGTTGATTGTTCCAGTTCATCATTTAGTTCATCTTTTTCTTTTTCATTCAAGTCATTAAGTTGCAGAAATTCTTTCATTTGTCCTGCATCAACATTACACTCCAAATCTTCCTTGGAAGGGTTAGTCTCATCATATATAACATGGACAAATTCCTAAACACATAATGTTCTTTTATTAAAGATTCTATAAGCTTTACTTTGCAAAGAGTAACCAAGAGAAATTGCTTCATCAGCTTTAGAATCAAATTTGCCAAGAGAATCTTTACCATTGTTTAACACAAAACACTTGCAGCCAAAAGCTTTAAAATGAGATATGTTTGGTTTCCTTCCTTTGTATAGTTCATAAGGGGTTTTCTTCAAAATGGGTCTTATGAGAATCCTATTCAAAGTATAACAAACCGTACTTACAGCATTTTCCCAAAAGTGCTTAGGCAAGTTTGTTTCATTCAGAAGAGTTCTTGCACCTTCCTCAAGTGATATGTTTTTCCTCTCCACAACACCATTTTGTTGGGGTGTTCTTGGAGCTGAAAAATTGTGATTAATTCCAAGTTCTTCACAAAACTTTTCAAAATGTTCATTTTGGAATTCTCCACCATGATCACTTCTAATTGAAACAATATTGCAGGCTTTTTCCTTTTGAATAATCTTGGCCAATTTTCTAAATGATGTGAATGCATCACTCTTGGATCTTATGAATAAAGTCCATGTATATCTTGAGTAATCATCTACAATAACAAGCCCATAGAAATTACCCCCCAAGCTCATGGTTCTAGATGGACTAAACAAATCCATATGAAGCAACTCAAGAGGTCTAGAACTAGAAACAACATTTTTACCTCTTTGACAAGCTTCATATATTTTATCCTTCTCAAACTTAAGCTTAGGCAATCCTATAACCAAGTCCTTTCCTACAAGCTTGTTCAAATTATGCATGTTTATATGACTTGCTCTTCTATGCCATAACCATGTTTCATTAGTTTTACTCATAAGACAACTAGTGTTTTAATGAATGCATGGTCAATGGACAACACATAAATGTTACCCTTTCTCTTACCAACATGGATAACTTCACCACTCTTATTGTCACAAATCAAACAACAGTTGTTGTTGAAATAAAATCTGAACCCTTTGTCACATAGTTGGCTTATGCTTAGGAGATTATGCTTCAAGCCATCAACATACAAAACATTTCTGATCATAGTCTTAAGGTTGTTTCCTATGTTTCCTTCTCCAATTATCTTGCCTTTGTTATTATCGCCATAAGTGAAAAATCCTCCATCTTTTAATATGACATTTATAAGAATGGATATGTCACCTGTTATATGCCTAGAATAGCCACTATCAAGATACCATAGTGAAGATTTTGCTCTTAGACACACCTGCAAAATTCAGATTAATTGACAAAGAAAGGTACCCAATGTGAGTTGGGTCCATAGGGGTTAGTTGAAATTTTTTTTTCTCTTAGGCACCCAAATGCATTCACCATTAAGCACATAATATCTCCCAGCATAGCATCTAATAGATGTATGATCTTTCTTCATACAAGAATTGCAAGTTACAATATTTGATGTTTTTTCAAAGTGAATCCAATGGTAATACTTGTTTTTTGAAAAGCTTCTTTGATATTTCTATTTTGGTGGTACAAACTTTGTTTTTCCAAAAGATTTTGATCCATGTTTGTAACTTAAACCAGAAGTATCTCTGACACACTTTTCACCTTGACACTTTTTGTAATCATCAAATTCTTTTTGTAAAAGATTGCATTTATTGACATTTAAAGTAGATAGGCACATACACATCCATTAGCATTGTAACTTAAAATAAGTTTTTCATTTGCTTCTTTTAAATTACAAAGTTCAGATTGCAATTCAACAATTTTGTTAACATGCCATTTGAGATTACCTTTTAGCCTATTATTGGTTTGTGCAATCTTTTGAGCCTCTTCATGCATCTCATGGAAAACATCAACTATATTATCATATTCAGAATTTACCTCAGATTCAGCACTAGAGAATTTTTCATCATCACTTACTGTTGAAGTGAGACAAACATTAGCTTCTTCTTCATCTTCACTAGCTGATCCAGATGTTGTTGATTCATTATCTTCCCAAGCAATGTATGTCTTCTTTTTCTTTCCTTCCTTTTTTTATCTTCCTCTCACCTTGTTGCTTCTTCAAGAATATTGGACATTCAGATTTGATGTGTCCAGGCTTTCCACATTCAAAACAAGTAAAGTTGGTAGAGTTGTTGTTGTTGTTGTCATTTTTTTGGTTGAACTTTGTGAACTTTCTGTTCTTGTTCCTTCTCATGAATTTGCTGAACTTTTTGACAATTAGATTTATGTTGTCATCTTCATCTTCTTCACTTGAATCTTCTTCTTTCTCAACTTTAGATGATGCAGCTTTCAAGGCTATGCTTTTATGTGACATTTCAAGTTCATATTTAAGTAACTTACCAAACAGTGCAGCCATGGACATCTTAGACAAGTCTTTGGATTCCTTGATTGCTGTAACTTTTGGTTGCCAAGGTCTTGTTAGACACTTTAGTATTTTGATGTTCAATTCTTCAGCATCAAATGTCTTTCCAAGACTAAGAAGATGATTGACAATATGTGTGAATCTTGTTTGCAGCTGAGATATGTTTTCAATATTGCTCATATTGAACATCTCACATTCATGAATCAAGGCATGCTTCCTTGATCTCCTTACTTCATCTGTTCCTTCACGAGTTACCTCCAACATCTCCCACATTTCTTTTGCACTTCTACATATCACAGTTCTAAAAAATTCATCAAAAGACAAAGTAGATGTAATCATATTTTTAGCTTTAAAATCATATTGCACAACTTTTTTTTCAGCATCTATCATCTCATCCCATTCTTTGGGAATCAATTTATTATAAACAGTTTTCATTGGAACTAAAGGACCTTTCTCAATGGCATCCAAGCACCTGGATCATTGGATTGAATAAAGATATGCATACGATTTTTCCAAAAACTAAAATGTTCATCCTCAAACATCGGTGGACGATTGAGATAAGCTCCCTCTCTAAAAGTTATTTGATTTGTATTCATTTTCTTTGAAAAGAAAGTGATCTTGAATAACTTTCAATAACCAGCTCTTGATGCCAATTGAAAAATACAATGAACACTCTTCAAATAAATCAAGAGGGGGGCGAATTGGTTTAAAACAGATATTTAGAATTTTACTTGAAACTTTTTGCGGAGTTTGAAATCTATATCGTATCACTTAAAAATCTTTTTCAAACTAGAACTTTTCTTTCAACCAAGATCAATCTTGTTATGCAAGTAATGCCAGAAACGTTGTCTTGTTGATTATTTCTTGATTACCCAAATACAAACAATGAGAGATATACAGAATTAGAATA
Organism: Glycine tomentella; assembly: GCA_007407185.1. Classification (NCBI taxonomy): domain Eukaryota; kingdom Viridiplantae; phylum Streptophyta; class Magnoliopsida; order Fabales; family Fabaceae; genus Glycine; species Glycine tomentella. The sequence continues at coordinate 125,968 of PYAF01000675.1, read as the reverse complement.
AAAGACTCAGCAATTTATACTGGTTCACCTCACAAACTTGGAGGCTACATCTAGTGTCTTCCAACCAACACTAGGTTAGAGTTTTCACTAAAACAAATATAATTCTTTACAAGCTATTATAAAAGATTTCCCTTGTCAAACCCAGACAAAGAATCGAAATCTAAACCCTATAGATTTCTTAAGATCAAGAACCACAGAACACTACTCTGTTCTACTCTCTAGAGAACCCTTCTCCAGAAACAGCTTTAAAGAAACTACTTGCTCTTAGGAAAATACACAGACTTTTAAACAAACAAATACAACCTTAGTTGAAAGATATCACCTCATGATCCTTAGCATATGAATAACATGAATACAACTAATCAAACATAGTTTGAATGTATGAATTGCAGAGAACAACTTTCTTGAAAACTCTTGTTAAGACTTTGCTCAAAACTTCATCAACAATGAAAAGTGAATCTTAAGTTTCGATGCAGAATGTTATTCACTCATAACTAACTTTTTCTCAACTTCTAAAGCTTTGGGAGTATTGGGTATATTGCAGAAATGAATTTTTAGAAACTTGATAAGACCATAGACCCATAAGCTTTTTATAGAAAAATAGTTTTAGCATAATGTAATCAATTAAACCATAAGTGTAATCGATTAATTATGCTATGCAAGGATCACTAGGCTTACTTGAACCATTTAGACAATTACAAATGCCATCAAAATGATTGGACATGTAAAAAGCTAAAACACCAAGCCAAATACTTCAGCCTTGCTTTGATTGCTTGCAGCTCCTTCTTCCAACTCCCCCTATATCTAACATTTTGGACGTGCACCCTTCTTTATTGAAGCAGACATTATGTCCACTATCAAATAATTGACTTATGCTAAGTAGATTATGTTTCAGTCGTTCAATAAATAAGACATTTTCTATAGGTGGATAAGGATGGATATTTATATTACCTACTCCGATTATTTTACCTTTCTGATTCCCTTCGAAAGGGACTGTTCCACCATGCATGGGGGTTAGGCATTTGAACATATACTTTTTCCTATCATGTGACATGAGCAGCCAGTATCCAGGTACCATGATCGATGTGTCCTTTTTGCGGTAATAGATATATGTAATAGGCATTATTTTGTCTTTTGGTATCCAAATCTTTTTGGGTCCTTTCTTAGTTTTGAAAGCATTCGATGACCTAGTCGTAGGTAGATTTCTCACTTAGACGTCATGTGTCCAATCCTTCCACAAAAATAACATATGGTTGTCTCTTTATCATGAACATAAGTATTTCCCTCATATTCATGTCCATATTTGTTTGAAGAAAATCTATTGTATCTTAACAATTTGTCAAGATTCTTAGTGTTTCCAACAAATTTGGAAATAGTCTCTCTTAAGGACTCAATATCTTGATGATGTTTTGCCACATCCTGAGGTTGTCCCTTGAGATTATCATTCTTGTCAAGCTTATCGTTTAGAAACTTAAGAGTTTTATTGTAATTTTCACATCAACCCATAGATTATGTTTACTTATTTCCAAGTTGTCATAATCATGCTGTGGTTGTGAACACTCTTTCTATAGATCATATTTTTATTCTTTAAGATGATAATGAATCTCATTTAATTGTTTAACCTAATTTTGTATAGACTGGACCTTGTCTTCTAAGATCTTAAAGTTTTCCATCAATGTATCAAATTATTTTGAGACCTTCTTTTTTTCCAGTAGAAGTTGTGATTTCAAGGTATCATAGTCTTACTGTCTTGATCAGATTCAGTTAAGAGACTGATATCTTGATGAGCCTTTTTAAGCTCAGTATGTTCTTTACAAAGGTTTTTAAAATCCTTTCTCATGTTTTTTAAGCTTTAGATAGAATGGACGAGTTGGAAAAAAGTTCATGGTAAGCTAATTTTAAAGATTCTAGGTCATTGAAATTACCTCCTCATCTGAATCAAACTCATATTCTTCTGATGTTGTATCAGCCATTAAGCAAAAATTTGCTTCTTCTTTTGCCTCTTCGTCGGACGATGTGTCATCTAGGTCTTCCTATGTAGTCATAAGTACTTTCTTGTCTTAAAACTTAAAGTAGTTCCTCTTATCCTTTGTTTTATCCAATTTTGGACATTAAGATTTGAAGTGTGCTAGCATCTTACACTTGTAAGATATAATAAAGTTTTTATCTTTGCCCTTTCTATCTTTGGACAACTTCTTGGACGAGCGTTAGGGTTTTATTTTATGCTAGATTCAACTTATAGACCAAGTGCAATCCAATCATTATATAGTAATTGAACTATATTCCAGGTCGTCTCTGAAGGGAATAAATGAGGGATTTCACATAATTATTTAAGTAAGAACTAGGTTTTTGTATTTTTGGTGTTGTGATTGTCACGAAATAAATAAAATAAAATTAATTGCAATAAAATTTAAATGAATAAAATAATTAAGTAAAGATATAAATACTAGACTTGGGTGGTGACGTTGATCTTGACGAATGAATGTCTAGGTTTGGACTTGGAATTCGCTCGATCCACTGTAAATTCACAATTTCTACTCATCTATCTTACTCAACCCCAATTCACCAATGTATTCTCCTTCCAGAACTGTCTACTGATTTTGGGCCTTTGGAGCTTTAACTAGAATGACCTATTTTTGCTGAAAAACTATCAAAAATTCATTAAAAATATCTAAAACATAAAAGTTTACACAAGACAAAGTAAAAATTGAATTTAAAGCTAATTTGATTCAAAACAAGGCCTAAAGTGAACTAAAATTCCAAATAAATGTCACAAAATGCATATGAAAATCCGGTAAATTTGACGTTTATCAACGAGCCCCTCCAGTTGGATCCACTTCTCTTCTTCCATGTAACAACCTGCCTTGTCGCTACAATATCACTACTCTAAACTTATTATTTTCAAATTTTAAATGAAAACTCTATTAATTTGATTGTGAAAATGAGGGTAAATTTCTTGCCATTATACATTCATAAAAATGCACACATAGTAAATAAATACATATATATAAATATATTAAACAAATGCATATCATTCACATGTCAGGACATAATTCAATTTTTACACACATATATATAAGCTTGAGATTACATGTCCGATCAAAGAGAAACAATGAACCAACTAAGAAAGAGTTGATAATAAAATACAACTCACCCCCAAAATAAATTTCAATGTTATCACGTCGCCTTGGCGGCTCCAACAAAAGGATCTCTCTCCAATATCACCTATTGCTGCTCATTTGCTCCCACAAACGGAGGTTCACGATCATCACAGGTACCAACCACACAATACAAAATTGCAAAGGTAAGTTTATTATACAAGATCAACAAGCACCAGATAACAATGATTAGCAAGAAAACAATAATAATAACCACAATCATTCTCAGTAATTAATCAGTTCAACACACACTCAACAAACTAGTCATCAACTTTTTCCACAATTCAAATAAATTATGCTCAGAATGATGCATGTACCTGACTCAACTCTCAAATGCAATGTAGTACCATTCATCAGGAAATAGCCTAAGCGTGCCCACATGACACTCTCACTTAGGAAAATGATGCAGTAGCTCATCGAGGTCATCCTATCATGCAGAGGCCACTCCCCCTTCCCATGGTGATCAACCAGAGTCACAAGGGAGTTCCAAACAGAGTGATATGCCCCCAAGTACCCGCGACACTTACTGCCACCATTCTATTTCCATGCAATTATGAAGTATGAAACATGGGCCCATCAATGCACTAACTGTGGATAGTTAAAAATTCTAAGCAATCCCTTTCCTTCTCCAGGGATGCTTAAAATTCTTAAACTCATAATCTTCCCTCCTAGGGATATCCAACATGCCATTGCATCCCCTATGTCTCACCCATCGTCCTGATCTTGGCTTGAAGTATCCAACGCTAAAATGAAAAAGTGAACTATTGGAATTCTTGTCTTGGGCTTAGTACATACACAACATACATCCATCATGATGACATCATTAACATCAACATCATCTCTCATCTATGTCATCATCAACATCAATATCATCTCAATCTCAATATTATCAACAACATCAACATCATTTCATTTCAATATCATCATCATAAACATCAATATCATTTCATATTAATATAATCATCAACATTATTTCTTATTAATATAATCATCAATATAATCTCTTTTCAATATCATTAACATCACAAGCAATTGCATTCCACATATATACATATAACACATGCCTGAGATTCACATTCTCCAGGTCTTCAGACAACACAAATCTCATACATTCACAATCCATAATACCACGAGACTGATATTTTAGGAAAATTCTAAATTAAAGAGGAGATCTATAATATACAAAACAAACTCATGCCCATTTAAATTTTAATAGAGAAGTAAATAAGATAATAGGTTTATAAAATTTTGGTCAAAGTCTCCTCTGTAATTAAGACTTTTTCCAAAAAATTTAATCACTACAGCAACAACATCATTCACAATTTCATTCATCAATAACAAATATATCGCATCCCACTAGTTTAAAACATAATTTTTCTTGAAAACCAGCACACAACAGGGAAAGGCATACATCTCCATAATTGAGTTCCCTGACCCCCAACTATGGTATCAAAAGCTGTAAACAAACAATAAACTCCCCTCACCTATCTATATCCCTCTGCCAGCTTCTTGTACGTCGTTTTGAGATCTCTGAAGTTCACATGCTTTGGCCAAACGCAAAGCTCTATATACCTAATCGAAGATAATTTAGTATAGATTTCAAAGACAAGGTTAATATTAACATTCGGTGTCAAATATCCACTAAAATTTAAAAGGGGCTAAAATGGTGTTTTGGAAGTCCACATCAAAAGGACATCATTTTGAAATTTTGATCACACCAATGTGACCGAGGCTCAACGTGAGTCACAAAAATGACATTAATATTATAAAAATGTAACTTTTACAACGTCTCATTTTCAAAGGTTTTTCAAAGGAAGTGTAAAAACATCCAAGTTACAAAAGATACTAAGAGAGGTTCAAACTAGCTAGGAGAAGGAATAGAAAACACGATTACCTCGAAGAAACTATGAAGGGAGGATTGAAGGCTCCGTTCTCTACCAAATCCTCTAGTTAAGTTTTGAAGAACCTGCTCTGATTAAAGTGTTCCTCTCTGTGTGGTGGTCTGGCGGCAAGCGACGGCGGCTCGTGACAGTCACCCATGGTCGTGGGTGGTGGAGGAGGAGGGTGAGGGGTTGGGTGGCTATTTTGAAGAAGAAGGAAGCATAAAATTTTTTATTTCTTGCTGCTGCATGTATTTGTAGCCAACTTTACTCGTCCAGACGAATTATGCTCGCTTAGGCGAGCTAACCCATTTTTTTAATTTTGCACTACTTCTGTGAAAAGCTAATATCTCATGCTCCATGTGTTATTGTTCAAATGCCAACGTTAAAACTTTGAATATGTGGGTTAGGAGCTTCACTTTGCAATTTGAAGGCGATCCAACGGTTAACCAATCCGGAATTGGGATTGTACCAAAATAGGTTTTGGGTCAAACTTGAAATCACACAATTTCAATGCAGATAAATCAATTTACACATAACATAATATTCACACCAAGCCAGTTGAACAAGGATAATTCACACAACATTTTAACTAATCCAAATTCATAAAGTAATTAAATAATAAAAGAAATATATCAAACATATATTTTCAGTTATCACAATTTCAGGGCGTTACATTCTACATCTTTCTTATCTTTTTGTATAAGAAGGCAAGTTGATCATCTTCGTCTGATTCACTTCATGAGCCTCATCATCAGAGGATGTGTTTGCATTCAAGGCTTTTTTTAGTCTTGCTCTAAAGGTGGCTTCCTTGGGCACAAAGGACTTTTTTTTTGTCTTTTTTGATAATAAGGCTAGTGATATCTCCTTTTTTATTCTTTCGTCGTGTTGAGGTTCCTATTCATGGACCTTTAATGTTCCAACTAGTTCCTTTATGGACCTAGAATCAAGAATTTTTACTGCTATCAGATTTGTAACCTATGGTCTCCACTTTTTGGACAAACTTCTCAATACTTTTTAAATGTTATCATAATTATTAGAAGTTCTACCAAGAGATCATAGTTTGTTTAATATGGTTTGTAAATGTCCAAACATACCTTGTATTTCCTCGTTTTCTTCCATAGTAAACAATTCATACTTACATGTAACACAAGCTATGTTTGTTACGTTTTACCTTATTTGACCCTTCATATGTTATGGCTAACATGTCCCACATGTACTTTGCACTTCTAAAGTTGTGGATGTTAGTATACTCTTCTTCTGAGAAGGCACATAACAAGATGTTACAGGCTTTGGAGTTCAGCATGAACCTTTGTTTCTAAGTGTCTGTCCATGAGCTTCTAGGAACTTCATTAAGTTGTTCATCAAGTGGATGTAATTTCCATTTTTCACCACATCCCAGATGTCAATATTAATAGACTCAAAATAAGCTATCATACATTCCTTCCAATAGTCATACTTTGCTCCTCTGAATAGTGGAAGGTTGTTGGTGGAGTGCCTTTCTTCTATTTCTTTAGTTTATCAAAATTTTCCTCTATATTCGTTAGCATACTCAACCCAAGAGGTCAAGCTCTGATGCTAATTGTAATACAATAAATCAGACTAGAAGGGGTTGAATAGTGTGTTAGATAAACTTTTAGTATTTTTCAAAATGAAAAAGGTTATATATATATAAATTAAGTTTTTAATCATGTTGTCCAGTGACAAGAGTTATTTTCCAGTTATTAATAAAACAATGATTTGATAACAATTTAATATGTAAAACATGTGTGAAATTTGTGTCAATGTTAAGCTTTAAAGAATACTCAGATAAGCTTAAGAGAGTAGTAGAAATACTTGGTTTATATTGGTTCACTCAATCTGAGTTACGTCAGTTCTCCTTCTCAAAACAATAAAGGGTTCTACTAATAAATGATTGATTACAACAAGTATTCTGACATGTCACTCTTGGCTTAAAAAGTATTCTGTAGGCCACTACTAGGACAACTGTTAGACTCCCCCTGAATCTAGTAACACATGTAACACCCTAGATTCTAGATTAAAACATTGCTTGAAAAACTCTCGTTAATGCTTTTTATTCTTGAAATACATGTTAATAAATTAATACCTTCAAAATTCTAGTAATATATATTTTTTAAAAAAAATATGCAGATAAACTTCATTGTAAAACTCGTGTAAATAAATCCCATTAAAACGTATAAAAGCACATTAACATCATTTCTTAAAAGTCAGTAAAACCAAAAAAAATTGTAACAGGTTTACAATAATCATGGCCTTCAGAAAGATATTAAACTTGAAATAGAATAATTAAATACAAAGGTTAAATAATATAGTTTTATACATAATAATAAAGTACCATAGTATCATGTCATAAGAAATAAAATGTAATTACAACCCATAAAATGTCTGAAAGTAAGTGTAACATGTAATCTGTAACAAATATGACTATCTAAACTCGTAGGGGTACAAAATAAATCATAAATATAAAACAGTGAGCCACAGTGCTCTCAAAATACTGCCCAAGCAGCTAAACCATGTCTGTCCCTACTGGGGCCTTCCGCCCTGGGACCCATCATCTCTGCCAGATGCATCACCTGCAAAATATAATCCCCACACACGGGGTGAGATACAATCTCAGTAAGCTCAGGGTTCTTGGAGGCTTCTCCTCCCCCTGGCTCACTTCCATGATAACATAACATCGAAGGCATTACAACACTAGGCTTCCTGGCCCTCACAACAACACATAGACATTCTCTAGCTCTAATGTGTATCTGCAGTACTACACCCGCCAAAGATGCATCATCATCAGCATCGGGATTCTCAATCCCCAGTGTGAGGCCGGAACTCACACCCGTGCCATCCCATCAGGAGCTACCCCTTTACACATGGATGCACGTATATGACACCTCCGAGAATAGGTTTCAACCGCGACGGGACCACCTATCTCTGGTCTTAAAGGATCATACATCCTTTACATGAGCAAACTGACTAGGAGTTGAGCTCTACCCCTAGGGAGGTCCATATCTATCTAACTGGCAGAAGATTTATCCGAAAGGCAACCATACACAAGCACAGAAACAGGTATACATATTATCATGAGGAAAGCTGTAACATCCAATTTAATGCATATGAATCATATATGCAACCATCACTCCCTTGGAGTATGGTGAAACTCAGGCAATGGGAAACACTCCCAAGAACAAAGAACTTACCTGGCAACACAGTGCTCTGTTGTCCAATCCCTGAACTGTGGTCTCTGCCACTGACACCCTCGGTGTCACGGCCTATACAAAGGCACACAAGTAATCAACAATGGTTCTTAACCGTTAGAAAGAATTTAACCTTTTTTCCTCTAATTTCAAGTAATAAGAACTTGCCACCTAATTGGTGACTTACAGACCCCTAACAGGATCTATCTCGGCCTAATCAAGGCACTAGAGTCTCCCTAAGACTCTACACCAACCAATCCAAAGAGTTCAATGTCACATTTCAACGATTATCAAGGCGACTAAAACAGTTACTTCAACACATTTTCACCGTTTATATTGTCTCTTAAACGCATCTTGTGAAAGCACCAAGCCTAAACATACCATAATATCATCAATTTAACCAACATTCTTCCTACACATACATTTCTTATAACCAAATTCCAAAGTCCATAAAAATCATATTTCAAGGCTAAACCTTCATCACAACAACCTCCTAAGCATACTTTTCTAAAGGACCCAAGCCTAATTTCAGCTCTAAATCAAATGGGTCACTATTCATCTCAAGAACAAATTCTTAAATAATCGGTAAAACTTGTGTTTCTTACCTCTAAAACGACAAGGAAGGTTAGATGACAACTTCTCCAAGCTTGAACATCCTTAAAATGCCTCCTTTCCCCTCCAAACTCAAACATTGGGAAGTTCCCTAGAGAACACGATCTCTCCATTTGATGGTTTTCAAGGAAAACTGATGATGGAATCTAGCTCATTGAGTAGTTCCCTTCAACTTTTATATTGGAAGTGAAGTGTTTTGGTCAAGGAATGAGTGGGTATGAAGCTTTCCAAGCTCAACAATGGCAGAAAACGAAGAAGAAGGGAGAAGATGAAGTTTCTGGCCCCAAAATCATGAAAATGGCCTTTTATAGTGACCTGCCCGCGTTCTCGTGCTAATCGCCCTACTCTGGCGCTAACCGCGCCAGATTCCAGAGAGAAATGGTCATCTAGTGTACTTTGGAGCTTATGGCGCCACATTTGGGGCTACTAGCGTTGGATCTGGTGCTATCTGCGCCGGATTCCAGACATGCCTCAAATTTTTTTTTAAACCTTGGTCATTATATAAACCTAGGTATACCCAACTCTAAAAAGAATACATCCAAAAAGAAAACCTAGGTCTGATAGCAGACATCTACTCAATCCAAGGTACCAAACTGTATCTTAGATGGATCCTCAGAAGGATCATCCTCATCCTTCTTAGATAAAGGCTCTGACTGCCATTGTAACACCCTCATAATTCCCTGTATCTGTGTATTTTCTTATAAATATGCATTTTTAGATAAATGACAGAAATGCCCTTGGATATTTTTAGAAATGACCAAAATGTCCTTGAATAATTCCACAAATGACGGTTAGGTCCCTAGGACAAATGACTAAAATGCCCTGAACATTTGCTCAAATGACCAATATATCCTAAA
>PYAF01000675.1:104368-116152 GCA_007407185.1 Glycine tomentella | reverse complement strand
TTATGGACTGTTATATTTACTATAATTAAATGACTATGTCTATGAAATTACGCTAAAATTAGTGCGACGTAGTAAACCGACTAGAATGATATTTTATATCTTTCCTTTTCAACGATGAATTTTTCGTAGTAACGTCAAAAATGAAGTACGAATCACGTATTAATTTAAAATAATAAAAATAAAAGCGAAATCGTTATAGCCATGATAGTTATCGGTACCTAAAAATTATTGGTTGTAGGGGTGAGTTCTTCGCTCCTCAAATGCTATAAACACACAAATCATACAACTTACAAAATCCTGTTTATGGTTTTTATAGGCAAACAACACTCTCGATGCCCTAGAGTGCATAACTATAACACTTGACATATATGATTATAGTACTTACCACCACTGACTATCACTCTTTACACAGTCAAATACTACACTTGGCATCATTGATAATCACACTGGACACAACTGACTGTCACACTTGACACCTACCAGGTCCTAACAATGCCACCAAACATCCCAAGTGTTGATGGTCTTACACAACCACATGGAAGACAATTGGGAGTGATCACCACATAGGGTACAGCGTATACCGATCCCCAAGCTCCTACCTCCGAAAAGTATAATCTCATAGCCCGTCAAGAGTGGCAAATTAAGGCCTGTGAGTTTCCTGTGCCAAATGAGTGTACCAAATGTCAGGTAGTCACCATGCACTAATTCTCCAAGTTCTTCGAACCTCTCCGCCCACTATACCTTAGTGTACCATATAAATCATCTATTTTTCAACACAAACCTTACCATCTCACAGATGAAACATAATCATACAACTCACTATCTTATAGATGGAACATAACCACATACCTCACCATCTCACAGATGGACCCTAATCATATACCTCACCATCTTATAAATGGAACCTAACCATAACCACACCATTTCACAAATAGGATAGAACTAATGGTTTCTTACTCCTCATTTAATCTTCTTGCATCTTTTTGCCATATTGCATGTATAGCCCTCATACTACATACAATATACAAAACAAACATTCATACACACACGGAGAGACGAGGCTCAAGCCTATGTACTACTCTCAGGGAACCATTCTAGGCCCCTCAAGTGATGAAATCACTTTTCACCCAAATCAACTAAAAATTCGACAACATAATGACTACATTTATAACATTCCAAAATTTATAACAAGCAACTTGTTGAGGGTCAGACACACTCGGAATCAGACCAAAGCGTGCACATGTGAATATCAATATATTGCAAAAATATAAATTATGCACCACAGATACAAGTGCTGGAGTTCACATTCTCTCGATCTTAGGCATTCATAAGAAATAATAAAGTTTCATTGTTGATTCGTATCTTAGAAATCACACTAGTAGGCAAGATATTCACCTAATACGTAACAATAGTCATCGGACATGCATACAATCAATCTCAACATTGAACATGACATTCATCTTATATCTCAACAATTACATTAACGGTATCCATAACATGTTGAGGCATACCAATAATCGTCAGAGAAAAATTGGAATTAATTTCAGCTTTAATCATACAACCCACAAATATTACATTCCAGATCAACTTACAAATTTGAGAATTAATACAAGATGATTCTCATGGGTTTAGTAATTTTATTTGTCTTAGCTTTCAAGTTTATAATGGATCCTAGAGTGGTTCACAGGGCTCCTTGACACTCTCCCTAGGGTTTTCTTCATTCTAAATCAATTTTACTCTTATAATTACAAAATTAAGTCATCTAATGTCCAGTATCAAGTTGTTTCCCTGTTTCCCAAAGTTTTACTCTTAAACTTGTCTTCAAATTTCTAAGTGTTTCAGAAATCGATTTTTCATAAATCTTATATGCTACCAAATATTTTCACACCTAAAAGGCTCATTTTTTAGGTCAAAACTTTAAGAAAAATAGTACATACATCTATAATAATAAGTTCAATTTTATGACATATTTAATCCTACAAAATATCCTTAAACTGGTTTGGTTCATAACTTTTTCTTGGAAACTCTTATTTAAGTAAAATTTAATGCTAACCCTATGTTTTAACACTCAAATAACTCATTTTTATCCTTAAAACTTATAGAAAAACAACATATCATCAAGTTGCAGTCATGGCAGAAGATACAAAATTTAAACATCAAAACAACATGCAATGAAGGCTAGCATCCAAAGACAACAAGGTTAGGGTTTGATTAAGCATTTTTAGTTTATTATTTTTATATTTTTATTAGTTTATTTGAACTCTCTTGGATTCTTATTTTCTCACCTTAACTCAGTCTTGGTTTTAGGCAAATAATTGGGCTTCATTTATAATTGTTGCTTATTTTCGGATTTTGTGCTTACTTGACCTATCTTCCTTGTGAAAGGCCTAGAGGATTCTACAGAACTCCAAATGGAGAATATGAGTAGTCCCTTAAAAGCTAAGGAAAAGAAATACAATTTGGTAAGAGATAAGACTACGCCAATTTTGTCATTTTGAGGGTCATTTTAGGCTTGGAAGTCAGTGAAAACAATATGAACACACACAATTAACCAAGAGGGGGGAATTGGTTAAAACTTGGCCTTTTAAAAGTCTTGTAAGAATCAGAGTTATAAGATCGTATCAAAATTAAATCAAGAATGCTTCAATCAATCAAACCACTCAGCTCAAGAAAACAATTACAAAAACTTATACTTGTTGATTAATAAAGATTTGACCAAATAGTCTCAGATTAAGATAGCAAGAAGAGAATAAAGAGAGTAATCAACACAAGAACTTATACTGATTCACCCCTGAGAAGAAAAGCTACATCCAGATTCTTCTAACCAAAACTTTGATTAGAGTTCCACTATCAACAAAATTTGTTCTTTACAAGCTTACAAAAGATCACCCTTTATCAACCCTAGATAAAGAACTGAAATCTAAACACCCTTTAGACTTCTAATGATCAAGACATAGAGAAACCCTTCTCTATTTTTCCCTCTAGAGAACCCTACTCTAGAAAATATTAAAGAACCCTTTTGTAATAGCAACTAACAAGCTGAGATGTAAAAAAGAATTACAACCAGAGTTTTAGAGGAGAGATACAACCTTATGATCCAAAGAATGCAAATGCAAATATTTACCAATCTGAGATCAGGTTGAAAGAAAGCAAGTTTCAAACCAAGCTCTCCAAAGAAACTCCTTTGAAATCTTGTCCAAAAATAATTCTACCAATGATGCATGAAGATCTTGAATTGTAGGACAAGAGCTTTGTTACTCAGTGTATTTTTTCTAAGTTCAAAAGCCTTTTGAAAATCAGTGAAAATCTCAAATTGTAATGATCTATATTTTTTAAAAGACTTAACAACTTTATATAAAATATTGTTGTAACTGAATGTAATCGATTAATACGTCCATGTAATCAATTATTTACTCTTTAAGTGATCGATTAATTGTTCATTTAATCGATTAATTTGTTCTTGAGCTTTCTGGAAAAGATGCATGAACAAAGTAAACAATTAATCTGTCATGTAATCGATTAACATAGAGTTTTTTCATTTCACAAAGTGTTTACGAATTGATTACAGATAAATGGTAATCAATTAACACAGGTAGGACTTGTTTTGTGTTTGTACTGAGTAATTGATTATTCTGTTCTTCAAGGCTCAAGTTGTAGATTACCAATTTGTGGTAATCGATTAAGGTAGTCAAAAAGAGTTTTTCTAAAAACTTGAACCCATGAGCACTCGCTTTTATGCAATAATGAAATCTTAAAGCTTTTTCATAAACCATGTGCTTTTGTAAAACCATGAATGCAAGCCAATGAATGATGCTTATGCAATGCTATGGATCATAGGATGAAACTCTCACATATCTAAATATTACAAATGTCTTCAATTGAATGACAAGTTAAAAGCTAAAATTCATCCAAGCTTCAGCATACATCTTGATCCTTCTTCAAGATCCCCTGTATCTAACAATCTTCCCCTTTTTAGTTTTGATCATGCCAAACTTCAATTGAACATGTTGAGCCTTGGTGTTCTTTTAAAGGAGTTGATTTTCAGGAGCTTGTACTTGATATCTGAAAATGAAATCAGCTTCTTGCCAAGAACAAATGTCAAGTATACTTTGCATAAAATTTTTACATTCATACATATGTATATGCTCCCCTTATCTTATGTAATTTTACATTGGCTAAGATAATGAGCAACATGTTTATCCCTTTATTGTTTTGTTTGGTTTATTCAATTGCAGCACATCCCCTTCCCTTCAATATGTTCCTTATGTTTCTCCTTTTTCTCCCCCTTTTGGCTCATCAAAGACAAAAACAACAATCTGGATATCCATGAGATAAGCAAGAAAGATGCAATGATCACAAAAGGAAATTTTATTCATTAATCCTAAAGGGCAGTACAAGAAAACATAACATAAAAACCATAACAACTGAAAATAAGAAAGCGGAAACACCACAACTACAATCAATTAGACAATTACATCAATCTAGACTAGAGAATGTCAGAATCTTTGATAGCCATCCTAGTCTCTATGTTTTCTAGCCTAGAGGTAATTTTTTCCAAGGAGGAATTTTAACATAGAAGTAGTTCTCAATCATTAAGTAATCAATTAAAGGACAGGGTAATCGATTACTCCAGAGAATTTCTGTTTTAGACATAGCTTTTAGCATCAGGTAATCGATTAATTCGATAGTGTAATCAATTACTCCAGATAATTTTTGTTTCTGGATAGCATTCAAATAACAATTAATCGATTAATTGGTTAGTGTAATCAATTATTCTATGTGAGTTTTTATTTTGAAATACACTGAAAATACCAGATAATCGATTAAACCACATTGTAATCGATTAGTCCAGGTGAGTTTTGACTCTGAATTTGTCTTTAAACATCAAATAATTGATTAAAACACATAGTTATCAATTAAAGCAGACAATTATGCAGAGTGAACAGTGTTGTTCAGCAGGTTTTTGAATTTTAAGCACATGCGATGAATAGCCAATCTAGATGGTATATCATGTAGTTAGGCACATATAAGCATGCTAGCATATATTAGATTCATCAAGAATACCTAGCATGTTTCTAAGATCATAGAATCTATCTCTAGATAAGGGTTTGGTAAAGATATCAGCCAATTGATTATTAGTATCAATAAACTCAATTTTGATGTTACCCTTTTGGATGTGATCCCTGACAAAATGATGTCTGATCTCTATATGTTTTGTCCTATAGTGCATGATTGGATTCTTTGATAGGTTTGTTGCACTTGTGTTGTCACACAGCAGAGGAAATTCATTCGTTTCCACACCAAAGTCTTGGAGTTGTTGCTTAACCCGCAAACTTTATGCACAACAACTTCTAGCAGCTATGTATTCAACTTCTACTATTGAAAGGGAAACACAGGATTGCTTATTACAATGCCATGAGATTAGTGAGCTTTCCAACTAGTGGCACGTTCCACTAGCGCTTTTCCTATCAAGTTTGCATCCTACAAATCAGAATCTGAGTAGCCAATTAAATTCAGTGATGCACCTTTGGGATACCAAAGATTAACTCTTTGAGTTGATTTGAGGTATTTGATGATTCTCTTGACTGCTGTGAGGTGTGACTCCTTTGGACTTGCTTGATATCTTGCACATAAGCACACACTCAACATTATACCTGGTCTGCTTGCAGTCAAGTACAATAAAGATCTAATCATCCCTCTATAATTTGACTCATCAACCCCCTTGCCTCTTTCATCTGAATCAAGGTAGTTGAGGTTGCCATAGGAGTTGCAACATCTTTGCTCTTCTCCATGTCAAACTTTTTGATCACTTCAAGGAAGTATTTAGTTTGGCTAAGAAATGTTCCATTCTTCATTTGTTTCACTTCAAGTCCAAGAAAGAATGTCAATTCTCCCATCATAGACATCTCAAACTCATTCTGCATAGAGATAAAAAATTCTTTGCACAAGGAATGATTAGTTGGACCAAATATTATATCATCAACATATACTTAAACCAATAAGATATCATTGTAATACTTCTTGATGAACAAGGTTTTGTCAACTTGTCCTCTTATGAAAGTTGGCAAAGCAAGAAGTTGCTCAATCTTTCATACCAATACCTAGGAGCTTGTTTCAATCCATAAAGAGCTTTCTTTAGTTTAAAAACATGGTTTGGATATTTGAAATCAACAAAATCAAGAGGTTGATCAACATAGATTTCCTTCTCAATATATCCATTTAAAAAAGAACTCTTTACATCTATTTGAAATAGTTTAAAATCCATTAAACATGCATATGCAAGTAGTAACCTAATGGCCTTTAACCTTGCTACTGGAGCATAGGTCTTTTCATAGTCTATGTCTTCCTCTTGGTTGTAACATTTTGCAACCAATCTAGATTTGTTTTTGACTATGATTCCACTTACATTAAGTTTGTTCCTAAAAACCCACTTGGTGCCAATAGGTTTGTTAGAAGAAGGTCTAGGAACAAGTTCCCAAACTTCATTTCTCTTGAACTGATTCAGCTTATCATGTGTAACACCCTAAAATTTTGATAACTTAAGATATGTGTGTGATGTATTCCTTGTATAATTTGATTAATTTTATTAATTATGATTATTTGAAATGTTATGTGAATTATCAATGTGCAATTGCTTGGAATAGAGGTCAAGTGACGCGGAGTTGTTTGAGCTGCGTTGTATTGTGTGATTTCGAGTTTGACCTAAAAACCTATTTTAGTAAAATCACCATTATGGATTGGTTAACCGTTGGATCTCCTGAAACTTTTAAAGGTGGGTTCCTAACCCACATATTCAAGTTTTGACCGTTGGGATTGACTAAATAACATCTGAAGCATGAGAAATTAATTTTTCACTGAAGTGAAAATTCTAGAATCTGATTAGCTTGCCCAGGCGAATTTTGCAAGCACTTTTGCTCGCCTGGGCGAGTCAAGTCGGCGTTAAATACGTCCAGCAGCCTCCAAATCATGAAAATGGCTTCCTTCCTCCTCTAAAAAGCTCCCAAGATCCCCCACCATCCTCCTCCACCACCTACAGCCACTAGATACCACCACTAGGCACCGCCGCTTGCCGTTGTTTCCTTTCCAGTTACGGTTACTTGATATTTGTTGGTTGTACATAATAAAATCACCCTTGCGTTTGTTGTACCAGGTGGTTGGTACTTGTGATGATCGTGAACTTTCGTTCGTGTGTACAGATGAGCAACAGTAGGTGACCTTGGAGAGAGATCTTTTTGTTGGAGCCACCAAGCTGACGTGATGACATTGAAACTCTTTTTGGAAAGAGATGTGTTTTGTTAATTAACTTTTTCATAGTTAGTCCCTTAATCCTTTTTGCAGACATGTATATTTTGAATTGTAATTACATGTAAAACTAAATTAAGTTCTAAACATGTGAATGATGAGTACTGATTTAGTATATGTATACATATGTATTCAATTGTTGTAGTTGTAACGTGAGTATGTTGATTGTATTATCGCGAAAAACTTACTACCATTTTCATAATCAGATTAATGGAGTTTTCATTAAAATTTGAAATTTACACGACTAGAGTTAGTGATGTCGTAGCGATGAGGCTGGTTGTTACATCATGCATGGCAAACATCCAATGTTCAGCTTGGTCAGTGCTCTTAGGTTCAATTTGTGAAATAAAAGTCATATCATAACATAGATTTCTTAGTAAAGATCTAGTAGATACTCCCTTAGTGACTTCACCAATTATGTTGTCAAGGAAGAGATCTCTTGTAGTTCTCCAATCCTTAGGCTTATGGATAGGTGTTGATTATTCCATTTCTGCAATTGGTTCTTCCTTTTACTTTTCATTTAATCCATTGAATTGTATATACTCTTCTACAGGGCCTGCATCATTTTCACACTTCTTGTCCACTTTAGAGGAGTTAGATTCCACAAATAACATGAACTGATTCTTCCACACACAAAGTTATTTTATTAAAGATCCTATATGCTTTGCTTTATAATGAGTATCCAAGAAAGATGGCTTCATCAGCCTTAGCATCAAACTTGCCAAGAGATTCCTTACCATTATTTAAAACAAAACATTTGTAGCCAAATGCTCTTAAGTGAGAAATGTTTGGTTTTCTACCTTTGTATAATTCATAAGGAGTTTTCTTCAAAATAAGTGTTATAAGTAATCTATTCAAAGTGTAGCAAATTGTACTCACAGCATCAGCCCAAAAATGTTTAGGAAAATTTGTCTCATTAAGAAGAGTTTTAGCTCCTTCTTCAAGGGATCTATTTTTCCTTTCCACAACACCATTTTGCTGAGGTGTTCTTGGAGCTAAAAAATTGTGGTTGATTCCATTTTCTTCACAAAACTTTCAAAGTACTCATTTTGGAATTCACCACCATAATCACTTCTTATTGAGATAATTTTGCATCCTTTTTCAGTTTGAATGAGCTTGGCTAATTTTATGAATGTCATGAAAGCATCACTCTTGGATCTTATAAACAAAGTCCATGTGAATCTAAAATAATCATCAACAATTACAAGCCCATAGAAATTCCCTCCTAAGCTCATAGTTCTAGAAGGACCAAATAAATCCATATGAAGCATTTCAAGGGGTCTTGAGGTAGAAACAATATTTTTATTTTGAAAAAGAAATCTTGGTTTGTTTCCCCTTTTGACAAGCATCACATAGTTTGTCCTTTTCAAACTTTAGTTTAGGTAAGCCAATGACTAAGTCTTTTCTTATAAGCTTGTTCATGTGATGCATGTTAATGTGACTTGCCCTCCTATGCCATAAACAAGATTCATTACCATTGCTTACTATGAAATTAGTGTTGTGAATGAATGCATGTTCTATAGAGAGTAAGTAGATATTACCTTTTCTTTTACCTACATGTATAACCTCACTGGATTGACCATCACATATTAAACAACAATTTTCATTGAAGGAAACTTTGAATCCTTTATCACATAGTTGGCTTATGCTTAGGAGATTGTGCTTTAAACCTTCCACATAGAGAATATTTTTTATTATGGTTTTAAAGTTATCTCCTATGTTTCATTCTCCAACTATCTTCCCTTTGTTGTTGTCGCCATAAGTGACAAATCCTCCATCTTTTAGAGTAACATTTGAAAGCATGGATATGTCACCTGTCATGTGTCTAGAGCATCTGCTATCAAGGTACCATAATGATGATTTTGCTCTAAGACACACCTGCAACATTCAAATTAAGTGAAAAAGAAAGGTACCCAATTTAGGTTGGGTCCATAGGGGTTAGTTGTTTTTCTCTTTTTCTTTGGAACCCAAATGTAATCTCTATTAGGCACATAAAATCTTCTAGCATAGCACCTATGAGATGTATGACCTTTCTTCATGCAGTAATTGCAAGTTATAGATTTTGATGCTATTTCAAAATGAGTCAATAGTTGATACTTAGTTTTTGAAAAGCCTATTTGATAATTTTGTTTTGGTGGTACAAACTTTATATCTCCAAAAGGTTTTGCTCCATGTTTGTAACCCAAACTAGAAGTATCTACTGCATACTTTTGTACACTTAGTATTTGATTTAAACTACATTTTTCTCTATAGAGTCTTTTCAAAAGGTCTACTAAGTAAGAGTTTTATGAAAGCAATAACATGTATTTTTCTCCTTGACTCTTTTTGAAATCATCAAATTCCTTTTGTAAAGCTTTGCATTTATCTACATTTGAT
Organism: Glycine tomentella; assembly: GCA_007407185.1. Taxonomy (NCBI): domain Eukaryota; kingdom Viridiplantae; phylum Streptophyta; class Magnoliopsida; order Fabales; family Fabaceae; genus Glycine; species Glycine tomentella. The sequence goes on along the minus strand of PYAF01000675.1, from coordinate 106,474 downwards.
GAAGAAGATGCACATACACACCCATTAATTTTGTAGCTTGAAACAAGTTTTTCATTTTATTCTTTCAAGTTACAAATCCAAGTTTGCATTGCTGCAAGTTTGGTGACATGCCATCTAAGATTTCCTTTCAGCCTATTGTTGGATTTTGCAAGCTTTTGAGCCTTTTCATGTATATCATGGAAACCATCAACAATTTGGTCAAATTCAGGATTTACCTCTGATTCAGTACTTGAGAATTCTTCATCTTCACTTATTGTAGAAGTGAGGCATACATTAGCTTCTTCATTCTCACTAGATGATTTAGAAATTGTTAAGTTATTGTCTTCCCATGCTATGTAGGCTTTCTTTGGCTTTTCTTCTTTCTTTGTCTTCTTTTCACGTAATTTCTTCTCTCAGAATATAGGACAATCAGATTTAATGTGGCCTAGCTTACCACATTTGAAGCATGTGAAGTTAGTGTTGTTGTTGTTGTTGTCCTTTCTTTTGTTGAACTTAGTGGACTTCTTTTTCTTTTTGTTCTTCATGAACTTGCTGATTCTTTTGACTATTAGGTTCAAGCGTTCATCATTTTTATCTTCACTTGAGTCTTTTTCTTTTTCAACACTAGATAATGCAGCTTTCAAGGCTATGCTCTTTTGTTTCTTATCTGCATCTTCTACATGTGTTAGTTGTGACATTTCTAATTCATACTCAAGAAGCTTACCAAAAAGTGCAACCATGAACATCTTGGAAATATCTTTTGATTCCTTTATTGTTGTCACCTTGGGTTACCATGGTCTTGTAAGACACTTCAGGATTTTCATGTTTAACTCTTCAGCATCAAATATCTTTCCGAGACCAAGAAGATGATTTACAATGTGAATGAATCTTTTTTGGAGCTGAGACATGTTTTCTATGGTGTTCATCTTGAACATTTTGTACTCATGAATCAAGGCATGTTTTCTTGATCTTCTAACTTCATCAGTCCCTTCATGAGTGACTTCCAACATCTCCCACATTTCCTTTTCGCTTTTACACCTAACAGTTCTAAAGAATTCGTCAGAAGAAAGTGCAGAAGTAATCATGTTCTTAGCTTTAAAATCATACTGAACAACTCTCTTTTCTTCATCTGTCATCTCATCCCACTATTTGGTAATCATATTATTACCAACAGTTTTCATATGAACCAATGAACCTTTTTCTATTACATTCCATGCATCGGGGACATATGATTGAATGAAAATTTGCATTATGTTTTTCCAAAAACTAAAATGCTCTCCTTCAAACATCGGAGGACGATTGAGGGAGACACCCTTCTTGAAGGTAATTTGTGTGGTATTCATTTTCTTTAAAAAAAGATATTGATCTTGAATAACACTCAAGAACCTGCTCTGATTCCAATTTAAAACAATAAGAACACACACAATTAACTAAGAGGGAGAGTGAATTGGTTAAAACTTGGCCTTTTAAAAATCTTATAAGAATCAGAGTTATAAGATCGTATTACAATTAAATCAAGAATGCTTCAATCAATCAAATCACTCAACTCAAGAAAACAATTACAGAAACTTCTACTTGTTGAGTAATAAATATTTCACCAAATAGTCTCAAATTAAGATAGTGTTAGACTTTTGGCAAGCGTACCAATTGTCGTTGTAAGTTACAAAATTTATAAAGTTCGTCTCCACAGGGACTTGATTTTTACTCAGTTATTTCAAATAAAACTTAACAGTTTAATAGTTTATGTACAGTGAGTGTGAACGGAGTTTCATGTAGTTGCGGATTAACAGAAATGATGAAAATTTAGAAGAAACGGAAATAATAAACTTAATACGGAAGATTACTGAAGATTACGAAAAGTTACGAAAGATTACAAAAACTAGTAAAACGAATTTGTTTAAGTTAAGAACGTAGGATTGGATTTCATCGTTCATACCCTTAGTATTCAATTGATATTACCATGCATAAGTTATTTTCTTTTATTATTGATGCACACATAAAATCACCCCAAATCGATCCCTCGCATTTGAGAATCCTAAGAATATTTATCAAATATCGATTTCTCGCATATGAAATAAATATCCCAGCGTTACGATTATATTCGCGTGTTTATTTGCAATCTAAACA
>PYAF01000675.1:89348-104268 GCA_007407185.1 Glycine tomentella | reverse complement strand
ACTAACCAAGCATGGAGAGAACCTCCTTAAGAGAAGAATTGATGAAGGGCCCCATCACCGCTTCTTTCCGGCAGAGTCTCCACACTAAATTTCACTTCTCTCACTTTCCTAACCTACCTAATACTAATATTTAAGAGCCTAAACTAAAGAAAAAGCTTAAGAAACAAAGGAAAGAGAAGAATGGAGGTTTGGAAGAAGTTAATTTTGGCCTTGGGGGTGCTTGGGTATTTATAGGGGGTGGCCTGGTCGAGTTTGGTCGCCCAAGCGACCAATTCCTTCATGAAATACTCGCTTGGGCGAGTTAAATGCAACTTGCAGCCCACTTGCATGTCCAATTGGCCTTCAAGTGGCCCATTTGCTGTTTCTGCTCGCCCAAGCGAGCAAAATACACTATATTCATTCGCCTGGGCGAGTTAAAGTGTTTCCAGAAGGGTCTTTGGGCCTAATTTGCTTTCTGTACCCCCAGTTTTGCTGTTATGAGTCATTTTTGGGTCTGATTTGCTTTCTGCACCTCCCAGGTCTGCTATGTAAGCCCTCCATGCTTGCTTTGCTTATTCGGAAGCCTCGGAAATCCATGGAATCTATCAAAATACAAAGCACGATTGGATTAATCTTCCAAAATATAAAAACTACATTCATTCAAGTAATAAATATAATTTAACTAGGTTTAGGGCAAGTTTATAAGCGAAGTTATTGAAATCAAAAGATAAGTGCCTCCATTTGAAACTTGAATTTAATTGAATTAGGGCACTTATCAGATAGCAAGAAGAGAATAAAGAAAGTAATCAACACAAGAACTTATACTGATTCACCCGTCAAAAGAGAAGCTACATCTAGTTTCTTCTAACCAAAACTTTGATTAGAGTTCCACTATCAACAAGATATGTTCTTTACAGGCTTACAAAAGATCACCCTTTATCAACCCTAGATAAAGTATTGAAATCTAAACACCCTTTAGACTTCTAATGATCAAGACATAGAGAAAAACTTCTCTGCTCTTCCCTCTAGAGAACCCTACTCTAGAAAAGTTTAAAGAACTCTTTTGTAATAGGAACTAACAAGCTGAAATGTAAAAATGAATTACAACAGAGTTTTAGAGGAGAGATACAACCTTATGATCCAAAGAATGCAAATGCAAATGTTTACCAATCTGAGATCAGGTTAAAAGAAAGCAAGTTTCAGACCAAGTACTCCAAGAAACTCGTTTTAAATCTTGTCCAAAAAGAATTCTACCAACGATGCATGAAGATCTTGAATTGTAGGATAAAAGCCTTGTTACTTAGTGTATTTTCTCTAAGTTCAGAAGCCTTTTGAAAATCAGTGAAAATCTCGAATTGTAATGATCTATATTTTTTAAAAGACTTAACGACTTTATATAAAAAATTGTTATAACTGAATGTAATCAATTAATACGTCCATGTAATCGATTATTTACTCTTTTAAGTAATCGATTAATTGTTCATTTAATCAATTAATTTGTTCTTGAGCTTTCTAGAAAAGATGCATGAACAAATTAATCGATTAATCCGTCATGTAATCGATTAACACCTAGTTTTTCCATTTCACAAAGTGCTTAGTAATCGATTACAGATAAATGGTAATCGATTAACACAGGCAGGACTTGTTATGTGTTTGTACTGAGTAATCAATTATTCTATTCTTCAAGGCTCAAGTAATAGATTACCAATTTGTGGTAATCGATTAAGGTAGTCAAAAAGAGTGTTTCGAAAAACTTGAAGCCATGATCACTTGACTTTTATGTAATCATGAAATCTTAAAGCTTTTTCACAAACCATGTGCTTTTGTAAAACCATGAAAGCAAGCCAATGAATGAAGTTTATGCAATGCTATGGATCATAGGATGAAACTCTCATACATCTAAATATTAAAAATGCCTTCAATTGAATGGCAAATTAAAAGCTAAAACTCATCCAAGCTTCAACATACATATCGATCCTTCTTCAAGCTCCTCTTGTATCTAACAGTCAGGACCTATGCACTTGAGCTTTGGCTGTGAGATTGGACTTTGATTTGTGTAATTAGCTTAATTAGATAGATTAGATGGGATTAATCAGAGCTCATCCCTTTCCTTTTGTTTAGTCATTATATATTAGTGTAGTTAGTTAGTTACTTCATTTTGTATAAACAAATTTTTAAGACTTCTTGTGCAAGTTTTTATATCAAACTCTAATCTCTCTTTTTCTCTCAACTGTTCTTCATTTTTTCTTCTTTTCAGTTCTGTTCTTCTATTTTTTTTACACAAATTGCATGGGTCTTCCACTGATGATGATCATGGAAGGCTAAACAATCAATCAATCCAAGGATCCAGTCCAAGTAAGGAGGAATTGAGTTCTGGTTTGGTATTTCAATTTCTGTGTGAATGTTCATCTTTTTTTAATCCTATTTTTGATTTTCATGATTATGAAAGTGATTAGGATTGAAAATGGATTAGGTTATGGATTCATTTCCTAATTTTGAATTTTAACCACAAATTGTTGGGATGATATTTCAATATGATTTATGATATCAAATGGTTTAGGAGTTAATTCGATTGAACTGCTTCTAATGACACTGAAGAACTATGATAATTCGAATTGCTTGGTTTGGTGAATTGGATTGATATTCTTGAATTTGTATCACAACATCTTTCATCAATTTTGTTTATTTTTTGCATTTGTTGCATTTTTGTTTGTGTGTTTCTGTAATTTTCGTTTATTGTATGCAAATTGTTTGATGAAATTCTCCTGCTGTTTATAAGTAGATTGAGTTCGGAACCAAAGTGAATAGTAACTCTGAGTCGACCTAGGTTATTCCTTTACTGCAAAATTAATCCTAGTTTTATTTGTTTTTGTAACGATTCAATAGTCGTTATTAGAGTTCAAGAAGTGCAAACACCCCCCTTACCTCTTATAGTCTCCACGTTAAAGAGAAAGGTACAACCAAGAATGAAGTTCTCTTGAGTAAAAAGCAAGCTTCAACAAAACTCAAGAACATGAGAGAATATTCAAGTGACGAAGAAGAATGAACAAGGCTAGAGTAAAGGGTGAACTTGCTTAGCAACACTTCTAGGCTTCAAGATCACTCTCATACAGAGCTAAATTACACTGTCACTGAGTGTACAACACAATTTTGCTACAGATGAAATTTTCGTTCAGGCAGTTTCCATATTTCTGCCAAGCTAGACTAAACAAATCACACACATACATACATACATGATTATCAAACTCTCGATTTAAATCGTAGAATCGTCCGATTTTACGAGTCTACTACCCCTCTGCGAGTTAAATCGGATGTAGACTCGTTTTGGAGTAGAATAGCACGATTCTACGTAAAATCACTCGATTCTGAGTAGAATCACATTTCTGCTACGTTTTCACGAGTCTGCTGGGTTTATGAACGACGTCATTTTGAATAGCAATTTTTTCGTATTTGGGCAAGATCCATAACGGATTTGCTTCCTGCACCCCTTTTTTGCTTATTATACACCTTCTGGCTCATTTTTTATATTAAAAACTGGACTTTTGTTTTAATTTAAGTAATTTCTATTTACACTCTTTTCTTATTAATACACTTACTTGTGTTATCAACTTTAATACTTCAATTGTTATTTTGAATTTTTTAGTATCCCTTATTTATAATTGCACTCATTTAATTTGACAAAATTAGTTATGTCATTGTTTCATATTTATATAGGTAATTTACTTCTTTTTTTTTTTGTCTGAAGTAGACTTTTACGATTCTATGATTCGATTCTACGAGACCTCCATAAATCTACGTAGAATCGCGATTCTGACAACCTACTAAGGGCTCATGTCTTTCACTTGTCATTTGCCTTATTTATGTGGATGGCATTAACTTGGCTAAACCAAAACTTGTTTTTCTCTCTCAAGTTCAATATGAGTTGCAATATTTGTTCAAATTAAAACCACTTGGAAACTTGAAATACTTCTTGGGTCTTGAAATACCAGTATCAATGCCCATGGATCTTGGATTATGTTTATCAACAATAGAAGGTGAATATTGGATGATGCTTCCCTTTATAGGAGGTTGGTTGGAAGACTCATGTAATTTACAATTTCAAGATTGGATATCACTTATATTGTCAATTGTTTTAAGTCAGTATATGTTAGCTCCTCAAAAGCCACATTTGCAGGCTATTCATCACTTCTTCAGTATCTCAAGATGTCTCCTGGCCTAGGCATATTCTTCATGAAACAAAATCAACTTCATTTATTAGCATTTGTTGATGTTGATTGGGGGAGTTGTATTAATACTAGGTGGCCAAATACTAGATTTTGGGTTTTTCCTAGGGAAATGCCCTGGGTTCATGGAAATCAAAGAAACAACCTATTGTTTCTAGATCACTAGATGAAGTTGAGTATCAGGAACATGCAACTATGGCAAGTGAATTCATTTGGCTACAAAGACTTTTGTCACATTTTATTACCCTTTTCACTTCCATAATCTTGCAAATATATTACTAGCTCTGATTTTATATATGAGAAACAATTAAATAATTCATTAAAACCAATAAAAGTTGTTAGATTGATTAATTTGTCTTAAATTTTAATTTTATTCCAAGACTACCTATGATATTAAATGAATTAAGATGTGGTTATCTTTCAAATTAGCTAATGAATATGTCTTGTTTCATTAATAACTCAATAAATGTACTCATTTTGATGAAAAAATGAGTCTATATCTCGTAGTTAATTAGGAATAAAAAGGAAATTTAACAATAAAGTAGTCCTATATTTCTTATAATTAAGACTAAGAAAATATTGTCTTTTATTTCTTAAGTATAGTACAAAAGGTAGTATGAATTTTCATTTTTGGCCAACGCTATCATGGTCCACAATGGATCATGATTTTAACCGTAGGATGAATCTTGTTATCATAAGTCCTTCCACACTAGATCTCTCATTCCTTCCCTCTAATTTTTCCGGCAAACCTTCGACCACCGTTCACTACTGCTGGAGGCGATTTTTAGCAGTAGCATTTCAAGTTTTTTTCTCTTTCCTTGCCACCATCCCTCTCTTCTTCCTTCTTTCTAGCATCGACAATCCTGTTGAGTTGGTTCAACTTGATGAGGTTATTAGAACTCTAATGTACGAAGGTTGCACGCAGCATTCTCTATGATGACCCTAGCAACACACATAAGATGGAGAACAAATGTGACAGAGAGAGATCGACCCACCCATGCCTTCCGACAATGTGGACGACGTATGCGCGAGAGAGGTCCATTCATGTTGGTTCATCTTCATGTTTTAGATTTGATAGTAAAGGCAGTGGGGGAGCAATAGTAAAGGGGGGAAAAGATTTGATAGAGAAGATGTATAATAAGATTTTTCACTTCAGATTAATATGATGGTTGTTAATAATGTTGCATAGAATATTAATTCCTTTTTGGATACTTCATTTTAAGATACTCGTTCCAAACAATGTGATTCGCGTCAGCTTAGACACTTCCTCTTAGCTTATGTGTTTTTCATTGTTTTGGACGTGAATTTTTTTAATAAGTGTGTTTTTAAGGGGAAGCAAACTTGGTCACTATATAGATCATGTTTTCAACCCTAGGTTCAAATGAGCTACTAAAGCATATGTTTCCCCACTATTAAAACCCAACATTTCTATGTTATATCAAACTTAATGTAGGTGCGAAGCGCAAGATGATGATCACAAAAATCGTTAGCACTTAGCAATGAGCACCACAAATCAAGGGGTTGGATATATAAGTATTTTTCACACATTAACACGTCGGAAACACCACCTAACCAAATGAAAACCTCGTAAACATGCTTGAGACAAATAAGGTATGGGGAGTCTAACTTTATACACTTTATCTCCTCCTGCAAACCATTGAAGATTTTACTTTGAATATTCGATCCCTTGGGCTGGTGTTTAACAAAGCACAAAATCAAAGACTCACTTTTTAGAAGGATTTATTGGAAAACATCTCTTTTAAAACAATATTACTAGAAGGAATTTGTTTTATAATGGTTTTATAAATCAACTTGTGAAGGTTTTGAAACACGTTGCATTTGTAGAAATGTATTTCCTAGTGATTTCATTATTAGTAAGAATTGATTTTTTTATAGGCTAGTAATATCTTCAAAGATAGACAATTATGTTATAGAGTCAATGGAGTACAACCATTATGATCAATAAAGTTCCTCCATAAAGTATTTGACATAGTTACATGTTCAAGATTCGAACTTAAGACTGCTGGTTTAACTAGAATAATCTTATCCTAGTTTATCCATGCGCTAATCATATAAATAGGTTTATTGTTTTTCCCCAAAAATCTTGACTTGCTATCCAGTATTAAGAGCATTTGTGACAGAAATGGAGGTAGTGTTTAATCGAATTAAAATTTCCCCAATAAGTGAAGTTAAGCATGTACAGAGATTAAAGAAGTTGTTTGATCATATAAGGGGATAATATGCTTTTGTTTGGTCAACATAGTTGATCGGGAGATTTACTTTTAAGGGGTATTTTTTGGCTTATTACCAATTAGGGGTTGATTTTAAATTTTTAATTAAAAGTAGGTAAGTCGTAACAGTTGTTACGACTTCTGACTTTGAAGTCATAACACTATTTACGACTTGTATATTTTTAATTTTTTTCAAACTGATGTCGTAAAAAATTTTACAACTCCAGTATATTTCTTTAAACATATGACTTTAAGGTCCCAATATTTTTTACGACTTTAAAGTCATAAATTTTTTTTACAATTTTAAAGTCGATATTTTTTTAATATTACGACTTCAAAGTCGTAAATATTTTTACACATTTTTTTTTAAAAATTGATAAAATTTGTTTTTTTCAATGTTAAAAATTGTTTTTTAAAGAAATTGTTAAAATTTGGTTTTTTAAATTGTAAATAATTTTTCATTTAATTATTTAATAAATCAACATCAACATCAACGACACCTTTAACCCAAGTTAATTGGAGTCGGTGGTAGTGAAATCCAATGATAGATATAAGAAAGTTGAAAAAAAATGAAGAGGGGGAAGAAAAATGGGAAATAAGATAAAAGAAAAGAAAATAAGATAGGAGAAAAGAAGGGTGGAAGAAAGAGGAGAATAATGAAGAGGAAAAGAACTAAAAAAGGATCGTATGGAACATAGCGAGAATAACGGGTTTAACCCTCCACCAAGCTTATAGTTTTTCTCCATTTTGTCATAAAACACACCTTCCACCAATCTAGATCTCACTCTATTAAGTCTTGTTTAATTACCTTTCCCTAGGTAAGTTCCAATCTACCTCTCTTTGTGTCAAGCTCTTAGTAACAGACTCTTGTTCTTACTGGAGCATCCAGGGGCCGTCTCATTACGTGCCCAAACGACCTCAATCTATACTTCCTCATCTTTTCACTCACCGGAACTACTGCTATCTTTCGTCGAATATCTTCATATCTTATCTTATCCATCTTCGTATAACCACACATCCACCTTAACATCCTCATTTCTGCTACCCCTATTTTATGTTCATGTTGTCTATGTGTTGACCAACATTCAACTCCATATAACATTGCATGTCTTACAGCTATTCTATAAAAAAATTTCCTTTTAGTTTAAGGGGAATTTTGTGATCACATAAAAATCCAAATGCACTCCGTCATTTCATCCACCCTGCTCTAGTTGTATGATTTACATCCTCATCAATCTTTTTGCAAAATTGATCCCAAGTATCTAAAAGCATCTTTTTCGGGTACCTCTTGACCAAGTAGATGTACGATGTCTTGATCATCATCTCTTACCAGTGAAAAATACACTTCATATACTCAGTCTTGTTTTGGCTTATCGTGAATCCTTTAGACTCCAAAGTGTTTACCTACAATTCAAGTTTCCTATTAACATCATCTTTGGTCTCATCAATAAGCACAATATCATCTGTAAAAAGCATACACCACAACACTTCCTCTTGAATGTCTTATGATAGTTCATCCATCACTAAGACAAAAAGATAAGGATTAAGAGCCAAACCATAGTGTACACCTACCATGATAGGAAAATCCCTTGATGTTCTATTACAAGCTTTCACACAAGTGGAAGCCCATCATGCATATCCTTGATTGCATTAACATATTTTAATGGTACTTTTTCTTCTCAAGAGTCCACCATAAAACTTTTCTCGGGACCCTATCGTATGCTTTCTCAAGATCTATGAACACCATATGTAGATCTTTCTTCTTTTCTCGATACCTTTCCATTAATTATCGCATCATGAAAATAGCTTTCATAGTACATCTGAAAACAATAGGAATACCCACAATAACCAAGAGGGGGGTGAATTGGTTATTACTTGGTCTTTTAAAATTATTTATAAAATCAGAGTCAAAGGATCTTAATCACTTTTAAACCAAGAGTGCTTTTAATCAATCAAATTACTTAGCACAAGAAATCAATAGCTCAAAACAGAACTTGTTGAGTAATGATAATAACACCAAGAACAAATGAACAAGATTACTTGAAGAGATAGAGATAAAGAAAATCAACACAAGCAATTTATACTGGTTCACTTCTCAAGAGAAGCTACATCTAGTTTCTTCTAATCAACGCTAGATTAGAGTTCCGCTATTATAAAATCCTGTTCTTACAAGCTTTACAACAATCCTTCTTTATCAACCCTAGATAAAGAATAGAAATCTAAAACCCTATTAGACTCCTAATGATCAAGAACTTGAGAACACTACTCTATTCTTCCCTAGAGAACACTACTCTAGAACAAGCTTCAAAGAACCCTTTACACTAACATCAAATAACAGAAATTACAAAAACGAAATTACAATCAAAGATTATGGAGATAAACAACCTGATGATCCAATGGATATGAATGCATATGAGTTACCAATCAAGGTTGAATACAGAAACAGATTTTCAGAACATGCTCTCCATCACTCTTTTGAAATCTCTTGTCCAAGAAATCATTCAATACTCATGAGGATTAAAGAGTGGGACAAGAAGTAATTAAACCCAGAAAATTACTTTAGAACTTTGTGAAGGCTTGTGTATATTAAGAAATTTTGAAGTATTCAAGTTAAGTTTCAAGCCAAGAAATTTATAAAAGATTTTTATAACAACCTGTAATCGATTACACGCGCTCAATAATCGATTAAAACGAGCCATGAAATTGATTAAATTACCACTTAATCGATTAAAGTGTTTAAGGCTGAATTCTGGGTTTCACAACGAATAAGATAATCAATTAAACCGAGCTGTAATCGATTAAAGCAGTGAAATTTTATATCTAAGCCTCTTATGTAATCGATTACAATATTTGGTAATCGATTAAGGCAGTGGAGCAAGCTTTTCTCAAATAGCCTATGTAATCAATTACAATGTTTGGTAATCGATTAAATTAGTGAAAACATGATTTTCAAGATAGCTTGTGTAATCAGTTACTGTAAATGGTAATTGATTAAAGCAGCAATGTATTACTTTTGATTTTCACTATGTAATCGATTACAAGAAATGTGTAATCGATTAATATATTCATTAAAGCTTTTCCAGTTTTAAACACGAACCAAATAATCGATTAATCCATGATCTAATCGATTAAACTATTCATCAAAGTTTTTCCACTTTTGAACATGAACTAAATAATCGATTAATCTATTGGGTAATCGATTAAAAAGTGAAATTACATTTTTCCAAAAACATTACCCATTTAGTTCTTTTTCGAAATAGCTTTGATTCGTTGATGAAAACACTTAAGCATGTAAATGATTATATGCATGCAAATGCAAGGATCAACAAATTTGCTTCTCATACACTTCAATTTGGATTTCAATCTTCAAGACATGTGAAAAGCTCAAAACATTCTTCTAAGTCAAAAGCTTCATTCTTCTTGTTACTCCCCTATATCCAACTATCTCCCCCTTTTTGGCTTTGAACATGCCAAATATTAATTGACCATGTGTTCGAGATTTGTAGTGCTTTGAAGGATGAGCAAGATAGAATTCTTGAACTTTGTTTGAACTTAGTTAACCTGAAAACAAATCAGCCTCTTTGCCAAGAACAAGTGTTAAGAAATCTGTTTGTATAAACATTAATCATTTACTTCCATTTGTTAGCTTTCTTAACATAGTTTGCTCCCCCTTACTTAGATAATTTTTGTCATCCATCAATTTGTAAAAATGCAACAAAAAGCAGAGCATAACAGAGGGCAAAACAGAGTTAGTTTCCAATCAATTTTTCTCCCCTATTTGGTTTTTCAAAGGCAAAAGATAGCACAACAAGTGAGAGAAAGAAATGCAAATTCAATAATCAAAAGAGGATCAGTGCATTAATCAGAAAACATAAAAAGAAACAGGGGAAAATACAAGAAGCATCCCCCTATAGGTTTCCACCCTATTATAACCCTCAGCTTCTTCTTCAAATTTCCTTTCACCTTCAAAGGAAATACCAGCTATAGCTTCCTAGACCTCAAGAGTAATTTCCATGGCTACTCCATTAACTTGAGACCTAAGGGTCCCATCCATAGAGCCCTTAGCACAGGTGTAGAACACCTTCACTAATTCATGGTAATAGGTACCCTTCATCTCAACAAATTTTCTCAATCCCTGCGTTTCAAAAAAGGCAGGGAATTGAAAACCTTCTCTAATGAACTAGACAAGTTCAAGGTATTTGGGAGAACAGATTAATTTGGTGGCATTGAACTAAAGATAGGTCATTTTGTCTCTCTCAGCAGGAAAACAATGGTCTAACCTATTGACAGCAGGGTTAGAGGTTTCACCAGCTTTTCTCTTAGAGGTTTTGGTTCTCTTGGGTGCTAACATATTGAACAAGGAAAGAAAGGCTACAAACAAGGTTTCTGAACTCAGAGGAAGAAAGAAAAACACAGTAGTGCTTAAGATGGTGTGATTTCTCTCTTGAACATAGGTTGTATTTATAGAAGAATTTGGGCTCCAAAGTTTAAATTTGAAATGAGTAATAGTAATTTTCGAATTAACCCACTAACATTAAAGCACAGAAGATTCAAATTTTGAATTAGTTGGCAATTGGGCAGTTACAATTTCTAAGAAAAACTGATAAATATTGCAGTAACTCCATGAATAATTGATTATATGTTCATGTAAACGATTAATTCGTAAGCAAAATCAGTTTCTGCAGCCGTAATCGATTATTTCGACAAGTAATCGATTATTTCAATGAGATTCAGTTAAAGAAGATGAAGTGTAATCGATTATTACAGACAGAATTCAAGTTTCAAACAATTTTTTAGTCAATTTAATCAATTACCATTCACCGTAATCAATTATTCCAGTGAGATTTTATTTTTGAAAAGATTTTTGACCATATGTAATCGATTAATTCGAGGCGTAATCGATTATTCTAGTGAACTTTGGCTTTTTGAAATATTTTCAAAGGCAAAATAATCGATTATCTCGATGTTGTAATCGATTACATGAGTGCAAAATTCATTCTAAAAAGTTTTTTAAGTGAATTGAATCGATTATTATGATGGGTAATCGATTATTACAGAGAATTTATCAGAATGAACAATGTTTTATGCAGCACAACTTGAAATTTTGAAGCACGTGTGATGATTGATCAAATAACGAGCTATTTCACATAGATAAACACATAACAATCAAGCTAGTAAAGATTATATTCATCAAGGATACCTAGCATGTTTCTTAGAATATAGAATCTATATCTAGCCAAAGGTTTAGTGAATATATCAGCCAATTGATTGTGAGTATCAATGAAGTCAATTTTGATATTACCTTTTTGAATGTGATCTCTAAGGAAATGATGCCTTATCTCAAAGTGTTTGGTTCTTGAATGCATTATTGGATTCTTGGAAATGTTGATAGCACTTGTGTTGTCACATAGTAGAGGTATTTCTTTTAATTCTACACCAAAATCTTGCAATTGTTGCTTTAGCCATAGACTTTGAGCACAGCAACTTCCAGCAGATATGTACTCAGCTTCAACTGTTGACAAAGCAACACAAGATTGTTTCTTGCAATGCCATGACATCAATGAACTTCCTAGTAGATGACAAGTTCCACTAGTGCTTTTTATCCAACTTGCACCATGCAAAGTCAGAATCAGAATAACCAACTATATTAAGTGATGCACCTTTAGGATACCAATGACCAACTTTTGGAGTTGATTTGAGATATTTGAGGATCCTTTTGACTGCAGTGAGGTGTGATTCTTGTAAAGAATATGAATATCTCACACTTAACCAAGAGGGCCGGTGAATTGGTTAAACCTTGATATTTTAAAAATTTCTTTAATCAAAATCAGAGTTCCTAGGATCTTTATCACTTTTCAAAACCAAGAAACTTTATTCAAACAAGTAGCTTAACCCCAAGGAATTCAATGAATCAAAACTGACATAGTTGGTCAAGCAATTTAGTCAAGAACACAATGAATATAATGAATTAAGGGATAGAGAAACAAGACACAATTAGATTTATACTGGTTCACTTCAACACTAGAAGCTACATCTAGTTTTCTTCCAACCAACACTAGGTCAGAGTGCTACTATTATAATTTTTTGTTCTTACAATCAATTACAATGTCTCCCTTTATCAACCCTAGATAAAGTACAGAAATCTAAAACCCTATTAGATTCTAAGAGACAAGAACCTGAGAACACTACTCAGTTCTTCCACCTAGAGAACCCATTCTCTAGTTTCAAGCAAGAACCCAATTACAATAACCAAATTACAAAGAAAATATAAAACAAAAATTACAACTAGATTAAGGAGAGAAACAACCTGATGATCCAATGATGCAATGCAAAATGAAATTACCAGATCAGGTTGAATGAATGAAAATCAATAAGCATAGCTTTCCTTAATCTTGAAAAGGTTTCAAGCTCCAAGAATGACTCAAACACTCATGATTAAAGCACAATGGAGCAAGAAGCATTTTATCCCTTAGAAAATACTTAAGAATTCTCACAAGACTGTTTAAGCTCAGAAAATACGTATGGGTAATGTTCCACAAAGTTAGAAAAGCAGCTGAGCCACAGTTCTATTTATAACAACTTTTTGTAACTGCTTGTAATCGATTAAATGTGCCTAATAATCGATTAAAACACTCATGTAATCGATTAAATAAACCTTGTAATTGATTAAAGTGTTCAATACAGTTTCTGGACATGAGCAACGAGCAAAATAATCGATTAAGACAGGAAGCTACGAAATATTAAAATGCACTATGTAATCGATTACAACCTATGGTAATCGATTATCTAATACAAACTTACAATATCCAGACACAAAGTGTAATCGATTACAAGAAATGGTAATCGATTAAAGCAGGGAGATGGCTTTTTCAAATAAGATTGTGTACTCGATTACAATACCTTGGTAATCGATTATCCCAAAATAACTTAAAATCTTATATAGCTATGTAATCGATTACTACCCATTAATAATCGATTAAAGAATTCAACAAGGCAGTTTATATAAAAACAAAGGTCAGATAATCGATTATTCCGATAGGTAATCGATTACATTGTTCTTGAAAGCTTTTCCAGAATAGACTAAGAAAAAATAATTGATTAAGTCTTTAAGATAATCGATTACAATAGTATAAAATGCATTTTTCCAAAAACCTTTGAATCAAATTCAAAAACTTAGTCAAATTACTAAAGTCTTGTGATTTTTATGAGTTCAATTAATTAAATTATAGATTAATATGAATGCAATGCACATGGATCACCAGAATTGCCTTTCTCTTACACATTTCACACTAATTAAACTTCAAGGCATCCATTACATGTTGAAAGCTCAAAACCAAAGCTTGAATCAATTCTTTTGCATTCCTTAAGTAGCTCCCCCTGAATCCAACAATTCTTTGGAATTTGCTTGATATCTTGCACACAAACACACACTGAACATAATATCTAGTCTACTAGTTGTCAAATACAGCAAAGATCCAATCATTCCTCTAAACTTTGACTCATCAACCTTCTTTCCTTTTTCATTTGAATCTAGATAGGTTGATGTTGTAACACCCTGAAAATTCAAAAACTATGGTCAAAATATTATATGAATTATTCTTGCATAGCTATTGATGTGAGTATTAAATTATGAGAAATTTGGCTGGTCTATATTTGAATTAATTGGGTGAAATATCAATGAGAGACATTAAGGAAATGTTTGAAGAGAAATGACCATATTACCCTTTCCTTAAATCAAAAATTACATAATGCCCTGATATTTTTGAAAATTACAAAAATGCCCCTAGATATTTTAGTGAGATATTTTAAGATGGAAATTATATAAATGTCCTTGGATATTTTGGAAATAACAAGAATACCCTTAGATATTTTTGGCTAGATATTTTATATTAGAATGACAAATATGCCCCTAGGATGAATGATGAATTTACCATAATGCCCTTCAGGCTAGAAATGACCAGATATCCTTAGAAATTTTGTGAGAACCTGATGAAATTACAGAATACTATTGACTGGTAGAATATCAAAATAGTTTATGACAAGAAATTCTAGAATAGAATTTCTATGAATTTTATAAGGTGACAACTTTGAAACATTAGTTAGAAGAATTCAAGCATTGGAAAAATAATAAATAGAATTCATAGAATTTTCTCTAAATTGTGGGGTAACCAGATTTATTTAATAAAATGGTTTAGTAATTTTGATGATCAAAAATAGTACAGACCAATCAGAATTAAGATAAAAGCAGTCTCGTATTCAAGGTTGTGTATCACTCTGCTTGTAAGTAATTTAACTGTCATTGAAGTCAGTTTCTGGAAAACTCTAGAGTTTCATTATTTAATATTATCCTTTAGGTAGAAGAGTTCAAATTGAACTTGAACTTCTCCTATGAAATGCCATGTGTGAAGACAAATTCAACTTGAACTTTATTTTCTCTTAAAGAATGCCATGTGTGAGGCCATTTTCAAATTGAATTCTTCTTCCTCA
>PYAF01000675.1:65624-89248 GCA_007407185.1 Glycine tomentella | reverse complement strand
CTTTGTAGGAAGAGAAAGACAAGTTTCATAAGAGATTATAAGGTATGTAGAGGGAAGCTTTATGATAAAGATAGTTTAAGTGTTGTTGGTGTTTGAATAAGTGTTTGAATGTTCATGTGTTGTTGAGTGTTTCCATGAATCTCTATGAAGTTCATGTGTTGCTAAAAGTTTCTATGAATTTTTCTAAATTCCATGTGTTACTGAGTGTGTCTATAAACCTCTGTACATGAATAATATGCTGAGATTCTGTACATGAATATAAAGTTGAATTCTATATTTTATGTTGATTTTCTGAGTAAAGTATGTGAGATATAAATTAAAGACTGATGTTGAAAATAAATATGAGATAATGAAAAGAGTATACCTTAAAGTAAATCAGTCTTATATGTCTCATATGCATATGCCCGGCGGGGGTTAGTCTGTGTTATTTGCCTCAAGAGAAGGTGTGTCAGATAGTTGCAGAAACTGAGTTCGAGCGTTCAGATAAGAGAGGTCTGAGCTGGGGCGTACTTTGCAATGGGGAAATCACGCCACCCATGATGATCACATGTAGTGTGGGTGAGAATCCTGTTGCAACACTGTGAGACCCTGACTGATCGTTTCAGTTCTGTGCCACAGGGATAGGGCTATCTTAATTATTGGTACCAATTATTGAAAGAGTTTAAGAGAATTATGCAAATGATAAGAGTTTAAAAGAATCATGCATCATGATAAGAGTCTAAAAGAATCATGCATCTTTGAGGATGTTGTTATGAATATTTACATATTGAATATATTTGCTTAAATTATGTTTATTATAAACTTACCCTGTACTTTATGTCTGTGGTTGACACCTGTTATGACCTCGATGTTATTCGGGTGAGCAGATGAACAGCAAAGAGAGACCACTAGCTGTCTACAAGAAGAGAATTTTGTTTGAAGATATGATATTTTGAAGAGATTATGTTTGAAGATGTATTTCTTTGTTATGGAGTGTTTTAGTTGATTATACTATGTAATAGAATTGATATCAGTCTGTATTTTACTGTACATCAGATTTATAAATATCAATCAGTGAGAAAAAAAAAATCTTTTGTAATCTTATTATATGCTACTTCAAAATTATGAATATTACTCAGTAATGAAAAATTGTAGTTTAGTATTTTTAAGCAAATTGAAAAGAATTTTCATTAAAAATCAATAAAGTTGAGGTGTTACAGATGTTGCCATTGGAGTTGCAGAATCTTTGTTTTTCTCCATTTCAAACTTTTTGATCACTTCAAGGCAATACTTGGTTTGGTTTAGAAATGTTTCATCCTTCATTTGCTTCACTTGAAGTCCGAGAAAGAATGTTAATTCTCCAATCATTGACATTTCAAACTCATTCTGCATAGAGGTAGAAAATTCTTTGCACAACAATTGATTAGCTGAACCAAAAATTATGTTATCAACATATATTTGAACCAATAAAATATCATTACTTTTCCTTTTGATGAACAAGGTTTTATCAACATGTTGTTCAAGCAGAAATTTTCTTAATCTTTCATACCAAGATCTTGGAGCTTGTTTTAAACCATAGAGAGTTTTCTTAAGTTTAAAAACATGATTTGGATGTTTGAAATCAGTAAAATCAGAAGGTTGCTCCACATATATTTCCTCCTCAATATAACCATTTAAGAAAGCACTTTTAACATCCATTTGAAAAAGTTTAAAACCCATTAAACATGCATATGCATGTAATAACCTAATGGCTTCCAACCTTGCAATTGGTGCAAAGGTTTCCTCATAGTCAATGCCTTCCTCTTGGTTGTAACCTTTTGCAACCAATCCATCTTTGTTTCTGACTATGATTCCACTATCATCAAGTTTGTTTCTAAAAACTCATTTAGTGTCAATAAGTTTGAGAGAAGAAGGTCTAGGAACAAGTTCCCAAACTTCATTTCTTTTAAACTGATTCAATTCATCATGCATGGCATGCATCCAATGTTCATTAATTAAGGCTTGATCAATATTCTTAGGTTCTATTTGTGAAACAAAAGTCATATTACAGCAGAGATTTCTTAATGAAGATCTAGTAGATACTCCCTTTGAAACTTCACCAATGATATTGTCAAGGGAGAGATCTCTTGTAGTTCTCCAATCTTTTGACTCTTTGACTGGTGTTGATTTTTTTGCTTCAGTAATTGGTTCTTCTTTTTCTTTATCCATTGAATCATTAAGCTGAATGAACTCCTCCAAAGGACCTACATCTATATCACACTTCTTTTCCTCCTTGGAGGAATTAGATTTATCACAAATAACATGTACAGATTCTTCCATGCACAAGATTCTTTTATTGAAAACTCTATATGCTTTACTATGTAATGAATATCCAAGGAAAATGACTTCATCAACTTTAGCATCAAATTCTTCAGGTGAATCTTTGCCATTATTTAACACAAAACACTTACAGCCAAATGCTCTCAAATGAGAAATGTTTGGTTTTCTACCTTTGTATAGTTCATAAGGGGTTTTCTTCAAAATAGGCCTTATTAGTAATCTATTCAAAGTGTAGAAAACTGTACTTACAGCATCAGCAACCAAAAATATTTAGGCAAATTTGTCTCATTAAGAAGAGTTATTGCACCTTCTTCAATGGATCTATTTTTTCTTTCCACAACACCATTTTGTTGAGGTGTTCTTGGAGCTGAAAAATTGTGGTTAATTCCATTTTTTTCACAGAATTTTTCAAAATGTTTATTTTGGAATTCTCCACCATGATCACTTCTTATTGAGATAATTTTTCTTCCTTTTTTATTTTGAGCAAGTTTGGCCAATTTTCTAAAAGCATTGAAAGCATCACTCTTGGATTTCAAAAATAAAGTCCATGTGAATCTAGAGTAATCATCTACAATGACAAGCTCATAGTAATTACCTCCTAAAATCTATGTGAAGTAAATCAAGGGATCTTGAAGTAGAAACAACATTTTTACTTTGAAAAGAATTTTTTGTTTGTTTCCCCTTTTGACAAGCATCACATAATTTGTCCTTTTCAAACTTGAGTTTGGGTAAGTCAATGACTAAATCCTTTATAATTAGCTTGTTCATATGATGCATGTTAATGTGACTTGCCCTTCTATGCCATAGCCAAAATTCATCAATTTTACTTATTAAGCAAGAAGTGTTGTGAAAGAACGCATGATCTATGGACAGTAAATAGATATTACCTTTTCTATTACCTATACGAATCACCTCACCATTTTGTTCATCACAAATCATGCAGCAATTGTCATTGAATGACACTTTGAATGCTTTATCACAAAGTTGACTTATACTTAGGAGATTATGTTTTAAACCTTCCACATAAAGAACATTTCTTATTTTGATTTTAAAGTTGTCTCATATATTTCCTTCACCTATTATCTTCCCTTTGTTGTTGTCTCCATAGGTGACAAATCCACCATCTTTAAGAGTCAGATTTGTGAGCATTGATATGTCACCGGTCATATGTCTAGAGCATCCACTATCAAGATACCATAATGATGATCTTGCTATTAGACATACCTGCAAAATTCAAATCAATTTTCAAAGGAAGGTACCTAATTGAGGTTGCGTCCATAGGGGTTGGCCACTTTATTCTTCTTTTGTACCCAAATACATTTTCCATTAGGCACATAGAATCTCCTAACATAGCATTTATAAGAAGTATGTCCTTTCATCATACAATAGTTGCAAGTTACAGATTTTAATGAATTCCTTGAATAAGTATTTTGATTGATCTTTGAATCATAAACATTCTTCTGATTTTTCTATTTTGGTGATACAAATATAGTTTTGCCAAAAGACTTTGAGCCTTATTTATAATCGTAGAGCCTACTCAAGACTTCTGCTAGATCAAATTATGCAACAGCCCTAAAAGGAAACTTTTGATGATGCATTAACTATGGAACTTCATTCACGCATAAGAATCCAGATGAGAAGTTGCCACGAGTACCTTGATTTCTATGCATTCGCGAAGAATGAATAATTTTAAAAGCAGACATACCAAGTATTGAATTAGTCGGCCGGAGTTAAACTATAGTAGTAATGATAAAATATAAACTTTTAATGGTTTTTTTTCACTGCAAAATTTTAATGTTATAAAAAATACATTCTTTACAAAAAAAAATGTTATAAAATATATTACGCAATAAATTAATCTAAAATTATCAAAAAAGTTAAGATAGATGAAATTTTTAATTAATACAAAATATCGTATATTATATGTCTTAAATGGAAAATTGTAAATCTTTATGATCGTAAAAAATGTTTAAAATAATTTCTTCTTAAAAGTTAATAAAAATATATTTTTTTAAAGTCTAATTTAAACCGATTTTCTACACCAATTCTTATTTGATTATTATCAGTTTTGACTAGTTATTGACCATTTTGTCTCGTTTTGGGACCAATTTTATACTGTCCAGACCAGTGATCTAACCAACTTTTGTTCCAGCATGCTAATCTTGTCCAATTTTAATAGCTATGGTCTAAATAAATTAACATGATCTTTGAACCCTCTAATTTAGAGTTTAGTTAATTTAAGGTAAATTAAAATTGAATTTATTTGATATGTTTATACTTTAGTCATGGTATAATAGTAATATATTTCTTCTGTATAAAAAAAATGTCTGCTAATGGATACTCAAAAACTATTACTTTCGTAGCTTAATATTTTCCTAATATATTCCTTAAAAAATTATTGTCCTAATATACATAGCCAATTATGATAGCTTTTTTCTTTGTCAAATATCTTTTCAATAAAAACATTGTTTACAACAACTTTCATCAATCATACTCAAATTTGTTTGGTTTGATACTTTCTGCATCTCAATGTCACATTAGACTTCAATTAATTTGAGTTAAGTGTCCTATTTAAAAGTGTACAGCTTTCTTTTGACTAGGAAAAAGCTTATTTCGTTTTAGAAATGAGAATAGGATGAATACAATGAGAAATGCAATCAAAATTTTGGGAGCTAGCAAATGATTTTGAAGTTCTTGCTAGATAATCAGCGACACGATTGGCTCATCTCCTAACAAACCTCACCATGGAGTTTGAAGAACTAAGGAGATATCGTATACATCTTGATAGAATGTCATTAAATTCAGTAAGAACTTTATCATAGGAATTGATCCTGTCAACAACAGTTTTGCAATATACTTCAAAAGTGACTTTATCAATACCAAGGGAATTGGTCCATGCCACGGCTTGCATCAGACTCCCAACATTCTGCTTCATGCGGTTCTGGAATACCGTCATGGACAATGGATTTAGCTTTAATAAAGCTGCCAAGATGGTCTCTGAGAATCATTCCAACTTCAAAGTTGTTGTCTTTCTTAAAGATTGCCGCATTGATATTGCATTTCAAATTTCCTTCTTCTTGAGGTTCCCATTCAACAAGGGGCTGCTGCTAATTATCATTTGGATGATGGAGACGATTAGAATTTTTCCTTGCATGTTTCCAATCATTAAGGAACTGGAAGGAATTTGATACTGTGATATGCGGTGGTGGAGAGACATCCTGCTAGATTTTCCCATTACGAGCATTCCAAATTCCCCATAGAATGATGGCAAAGTTTTCAAGTTGATCTCCGTGTAACATTTCCAGCAATTTGAATATCAATTCGTTTGTTCCTTTAGATGTGTTGACACTGTCGTGAATGTGTTACCATAGATTTGCTGGCTGCCAAATGCTTCTTGCGAAATCACATCCAAAGGGAACATGACATTCGTTCTGAATAGAATTAGGACAGTAAGCACAAGTTATAGGACAAGTTACTCCCTTTTGTTGAAGTCTTTGACGGCACGGCAAACATCCACACAAGTTATAGGACAAGTCATTCCCTTTTGATGAAGTGTACAGCTTTCTTAATATTTATTATAAAAAAAAATTCAAAACCCAATTAAGAATTCGGTCCCCCAACTCGAATTCTAAACTGTTTTTTTTTTTAAGATAATAATAAATAAATAAATAATTTAATTTGAAAATTATAAAAATAAAGAATATAAATAAAAAATTAATTCTAAATAGTACTTAAATATATGTACTTGCACATAATAATAATTTAATTTTGATAATTAATATTATAATACATAAATATTTTTATTATAAAATTATAATATAATGAAAGTGTGAGATAAAAAATATTGTAAGATAATTTATTTTCATGATTGATGACTTATTTAAAAATATATTTAAAAAGATATTAGCAAAAAAATGAAAATAATATATTAAAGAAGACAAGAAATTGAAAAAATCCCTAAAATGAAAACCAAATTAAAGCTTATAACTTTATAACATAAATAGTAAACAAAAATAGAAAATTGAATTGTTGACTAGAACTTCTAAGGACGGTGAGGACTGTGGACATGTATTTTTTGAATGACATACTAGTATGCAGATTGAACAACGTTTTGATTGACCTCTTTCTCTGTCATCTATATTAGTCTGTATTCTTGTTGATATTGATCGACCTTTTTTATTTCTCCTCTTGGCTGGATTGACACATAATTGTGGTCCTTCATATGGTGGCCAATAATTGTGATGACGCATGCCTGCTAATAGGACTTTATACACACTCGACACATAGTCCAATGTATACACTGGATGTACATATTGTAAGTAATCTATATTGATATGCTTACATGCAGCAATGACATGTGTACATGGCATGTGTAGCTTTTGAGGCTTTCCACAATCACATGTTCTTTGATCCAGAGTTTTCCCATGCGATGCCTCTCTCTTGAATAAAATTGCAACACGTATGTTTTAGTAAGTATTTTTTTTATGTATATTTGGGTGAAAAATTCTAATTTATTACCAAACGGTCGATCACACAACTCCCAAAAGCGTATCCATTTTTCATTTTTTCACTTTTTGAACTCCTCATTTTTTTTATGAATTAGAACGTTTTACCAAAGAAAAAATATTGATACTATTTTTAAGTGCCAGTCAGCGTTTGCTATACTTTAAAACTCACTACTACAAATAAAGCATTTCACGACGCACATACGACGACGGTTATATGAAAACCGTCTTAGTATGTTACGCGGTGGCATTATCGTAAATATGAGGCTAAAAACGCGACGGGTATTATGGAAACCGTCGTCGATAAGCTTGAATTCATAAGCGGTGGCATTTTTGTTATTTTGCTATAACTAAACGAAGTCGGTTATTATTAAAACCGTCTTTGTTTGTAACAGTAGATTTAAAATTAAATTAAGGAAAATGAGCATGCCCTACACTACAAAATAAGGAACTCGTGGGACCTCGTAGAACCTTCTTCCTCATCTTTTCGTGCCTCTTCCTCTCCCTCTTCATTTTCTTCTTTGCTTTTCTCAGACACCTTCGAGGGCCTCGTCTCCCCAACAACCACCGTGGCGGGCCCAATCGGCACACCCACGACGAAGAGACCCGCGGGAACCTGCGGCGGAGGCGGGGAAGAGACCCTCATCCTGCTGCTGCTTATGCCCCACACCAACCCCCATCTGCGCGAACTGCTCCTCAATCCTCAACACCTTCTGATCCTCCACGACATGAACCCTAATCGGCGGCAAGTTCGTGAGCGAAGGAGACGATGAATTTTTTTTTTGGATTTGGTTTTTGAAATGTTTGTCTTGTTGCTGCAGCGACTGAGAATCCTTTCAATAGTATTTTGAGGACGCTCAAGAATGTAAAATATGAGAACACTTCACATTTAACCAAGAGGGGGGGTGAATTGGTTAGGTTTAGTAATTCAAAATTTTTTTTGAACAAAATCAGATTTTTTCCCTTTTGGATCTTTATCACTTTTTGAAACCAAGAACCTTTATTCAATCAAATGGTTAACCCAAGATATGCAATAGCTCAAACTTTGATGATAACTAAAACTTACAGTCAAGAGTAACAAAATATAGTCAATATAAAGAATTTAAACAACACACAAAGATTTATACTGGTTCACTTCAAACACTATGAAGCTACATCCAATTTTCTTCCACTCAACACTAGAATGGAGTTCCACTATTGTAAATATCAGTTCTTACAAATTATTACAAAGTCTCTCTTTATCAACCCTAGATAAAGTTCAGAAATCTAAAACACTATTAGATTCTTAGAGACAATCCACTGAGAACACTACTCAGTAAATCCCCTAGAGAAACCCTATCTCTAGATTACAAGCAAGAAACTCATTTACAATAGACAAGCAAACACTGAATTCAAAACAGAATTACAACTTCAAAAACTAAGGAAAGAAGTCACCTGATGATCCAATGAATAATATGCATATGAATGATTTCACCAGGTTAATGAATGAATACAAGCTCAGAGCATCACATTCCTCAAGCTTTGAAAAAGAATTTCTTGCTTCACTAATCACTTAACAACCCATATGAATTTTTGTGAATGCAAGAACTCAATGAACCCAAAAAAACCACTGAAAGAATGTTTAGAAAGCCTTAGAATGCTCAGAATACGAATTGATCAAGTTGTCAAATAAGCTGAGTGAGGGTTCTATTTATAACAAACTTTTCTAACCGTCAGTAATCGATTAAACGCGCTCAATAATTGATTATTTCGTTTATGTAATCGATTAAACCAAGCAAGTAATCGATTAAAGAGTTCTATAAAAATCTGGGTTCAAATAACGAATAGAATAATCGATTATTTCGATACAAAATCGATTAAAACAAAAAGCTTTATTATAACCATGAATTAAACTATGTAATCGATTACAGCTCCTCTTAATCGATTAATGTAGGAAGCTTCATAATCATGAAATGGGCAGAGTAATCGATTACAACTCCTCTTAATCGATTAATGCAGGAAGCTAACTCTTGCTGCATGGCCGCCACTGCAGCCGCTACTGGATCAGACTTGACATGGGTCGCCCTACTGTTGTTTTCGGATCTCGACATGACTTTGCACATGTACACCATCCGCGAGTTGATCAGGCTCGCATCCTATGTACCCACATACAAGTGTCCATGTCAGATCAAACCACAGTAGCAGGCACTACACCATTCCATGCATAATCAAGAAACCGCTCTGATACCATTAAATGTAACACCCCGGCCGGACGTGTTATCATTAATAATATCATAAGCGCGCTATCGGCGTTAAACTAACGCGGTGCGGAAGCGATAGAATCGATTTTCTTGATACATTATGCAAAGAATATAAAAACAAACAAACATAAACTAAACGAGTTCTGCTGATCCAGATAAAACATACACAAAAGAGGCAGAGATACAAAACACATAGAGATAATCAGAAGGAAAAACATCCACTATACATTAAGGTCTGTACATATATACATACAATCTCACCACATTTGTGGTTATACATCAACATATGTACAGTACACCTGGTGTACACTCACACCATATCCCTATACAGAAAAACCAGACAGAGTATAAACAAAAGACTCTTTTAGTCTTCATCCGCAGCCACTGACCTCTCCAGCAACTCAACTAGGGCCTCCTGCCCTGTGGTGACTCCTCTTCACAAGAGGTACCTGAAAACCACAACCCACAACAGGGGTGAGATAAACATCTCAGTAAGCTCAGGGTCCTGGGAGATCCTCCCTTACCCTGGTTTACCCCCTAAGCTCAACATAACAGAACATAACTAAGCTTAGGACACCGTCCTAGCTGTCATACATTCCCCAGTCCTCTGGGTACTAACGGGATGCTATCAGCATCGGAGGTATTCCACCTCAGACTGGCTCTCTAGCCATCTGGCTCTCTGGCCATCGCAGACACGTCTCACAGAGGTACAAACAAAGAAGTGTCTACCACTGGACACTTTCAAACTAGAGAGGCCTCGCCTCCTCTATCAAAACAAGCATTGCCTGAGTCATCTACTCAGGGCTTCACATACATATATTGCCTGAGGAATCCCTCAACTCAGGACTTCACACATCTTGCCTGAGGATCCCTCAACTCAGGACTTAAAGAATACAGATATGGCTCATCTAAGAGGCCTTAGGCTCTCATCCCCTCGGGAAGCCCTCTCTTAGAGATACATCATATCTGTCCACATGCCTGGCCTCACCAGGACTTTCCATAACACATGCCTGGGCAGGAACATCCATAAATGGGCAATCACCTCCAGGACTTCCACAACACGTGCCTGAGAATAACCACTCAGGACTTTCAACATCTCTGCCTAAGGAGGAACCTCCATACAGGGCAATCCACCCTTAGGATTTAGCGGAGAGCAGTGGCACCTCCCAAGGAATCTCAGCTATTCCAGGGAGTCCTCAAACTCTTCCTCTGGCTAGGGAACCTCAACTAGCCCGATACTATCGCAGTATCCTATAGGTTCCATCACCTGCCACTTCAAGTGCATTCTCATTCTCACACTTTCTCAGTGTCTAGCCTAAGGTTTCACATTCAAGCCCAGCACACTCTAGGCCATGTCATAATTCCAATATCTGGAACGGACTGAGTTTCACTCCAAGTACCGTTCGCCGATACAGAATCATATACATATCCATCACCCACTTGGGTGGCAAACCACAATAAAGGAAAACCCTAGAACAGTGAGCTTACCTGGCATGCCGTGCCTCACAGCTCTAGCTCAACTGCTGGTCTGCTTCACTGCTGCCCGTTGTGTCAAGTCCTACCAAGGCACACAACCGCATGTTACAGACCATACAAGCATATAAGCACAAGCAAACGCATCAGGCAGTCCACCACTGCCTCTAGGAAAGCAACCTCAATCCTTTCCGTCGACCCAAGTTATCTAACTTAAGGTTCATCAGGCTCATCCATTCTAAGCCTTTCCAGAAACCCTCAGTGGTCTGTCTCAACTCAGTCATGGCCTCCGAGTCACCACAGACTCACCACAAGCCATTCACAATGAGCTCAACGCTCTGACATCCCACTTTCACAGGGATTTCCACAGGGCTTGAACGGTCTATCTCACAAGACACCGTTCTCATAGTCCATCAGCATGGCCCTTACATGTCTCAAATTAAGTGACCCAGTCCAAGTCACACATGCATAATCCTAGAGCCAAAACCAACAGTTACCAAAACACACACTGAAAGCTAATCCTTCCTCCTCTCATCCTCCTAAACACATCTCTCAACTGGACCCAGAGCTAATTCTAGCTCTAACACAGATGGGTCACTATTCATCAAAACCCCTAAATCAGAAATCAACCGGAGAAACTCGAGTTTCTTACCTCAGAACTGCCGAGGAAGGCCTCTAGGCTGCTCCTCCTAGCCTTGGTGCAGCTGAAACACCGTCAATCCTTGCCCAAACTCGAGCTCTCTTCATCCTTTTCTCAGAGAAGGGGTTTTCTGAATAGGGAGGAAGAATTTTGGCTCAAACATGGTTTCTAGGAGGTTTGGAGGGTCTAGGAGGTGTCTGGGGTCACAAAACATGGCCATGGGAGCTTGGGGAGCTCTCCCATGGCTGCTGGAGGTCAGAGGAAGAAGAAGAAGGTTTTCTTCTTCTGAAAAACGCGACCCCCTTCATATAAAAGCTGTGAACTGGCCGAACCTGTGGTGCGATCCGCGCCACACCCCGCGCGATCCGCGCCAACCTCCAAACCCAGCTGGCGCTGCCAGCGCCAACCCTTGCGCTGGTTGCGTGGAAAACCAGGGAAAATGGTTATTCCAGGCCATTTCCCGCGCCACTCGCGCCAGCTCTGGTGCCCCTCGCGCCACGTTCCAGAAACTCTGGCGCTACCCGCGCCAACCGTGGCGCCAACCGCGCCACACCCTACACAGGGTGTTCTCAGTAAGACCTCTGGCGTTACCCGCGTGGACCCCCACGCCGTCCGCGCCAGGACTCAGGGTCATCACAATTATAGATTCTGGTAATTGATTAAAAGTAACAAGATGTGTAAAGCATAGGCATATGTTGTAATCGATTACAATATGTAGTAATCGATTAAGACAGAGAGATGATATTTCCTGGTAAGCCTATGTAATTGATTACAGCTTAATGGTAATCGATTACAATGATCAACAAAGCAGTTTATATGTAAGCTAAGGTAGATTGATCGATTAAACCGACATGTAATCGATTACATTTTCTTAAAGAGTTTTCCAGAAAGCACAAAGAACAATATAATCGATTATTACGAATAAGTAATCGATTAAATCAGTAGAAAATATATTTTTCCAAAAACCTTATGTTTTAACTATTAGACTTAAGCATTTTTATCAATGCCTTGTTAATTCTAATCATTTGAACCAATTTAATGAATGAATGATGTGAATGCAATATTCTTGGATCACCAGAAATGCTTTTTCCTTTTACATTTATTCACTTATAATTCTTCAATACTTTGAAGGCATGTTGAAAGCTAAAACTCAGCTTTGATCCTTTGTCCATTCTTCAAGTAGTTCCATTGAATCCAACAGAGAAGCCCGGCGGCGCTGGCCAGTTTGGAAAGTACTTTAGCTTGCCCGCTCTCAACAATCCCATAATCGGTGAGTCATTGATTTTCATTTTCTGACGAGAGAAAATGTTAAAGGAAGCACTGTTCAATATTGTCTTATTTGTGTGTGTGTGTGTGTGTTATTAGTTGGTGTTAATTGAATGGTCTTATTTTTCAATTGCATTTTTCTATGATGCTACTGCTTGTGTCTGGTGAAATCTGTTGCTATTTTTGGGGGAATGTAATGTTGCAATTTCAGTGATGATTCGATGGGCTAAATTTGAATCTGGAGAGGTTGAGAATTGATGGTGACATTTATATATTTCCCTCTAATTCGTGCAATGCAAGGTGGTGAAGCAGAGACACCAGAGAGCAAGAAGAGTGAAGGGTCCTCTATTTCTTTTGTGATATTAGTGTTGTTATATATCACTTTTTAGTTTTTTAAAATAATATAAACTTTAAACATTGTTCTCTCTATTGACATGACTCCTGTTTAAATTTTGTTTCTTTTATTCTGTTAACAGTACATCTCTATTGGTTGAAGTGTTGCATTGCTTTCATAGGCCCTTTCTTTGTTTTTAAATTAATCATGCATGCATGCATTTGCAATTTGCTTAACCATATCTTCAAACTACACTCTAAATAAGTTATCATATTATGCTATATATTATATATATTAGAAACTCTAGTTGTTGTGTATTATTTGTCTTTATGATAGAACAAAAGAAAATACCAATTATAAGCTACTTAGAAACTTGTTTAAACTAGGCCTTATTTATGATGGAACAAAAGTCTTATGATTTTTGTTTCTTAGATCTTTGTCTTACTACTTAGAAACTTGTTTAATCTGCCAAACTAGGCCTTATTGGTGTGTTTCTCTTGTTAACTATGTCTTTACTTAGATTGGTGGCTGAAGTTCATATGGAAAAATAGGTGAAGAACCAGAAAGCAAAGTCAAAATCTTCTGAAGCACGGAAGCAGCTCAGTAGTGTGCGAGTAAGTCAGCAGAATCTAGTTTACATAGTGGGATTGCCTCTCAATCTGGCAGATGAAGATGTAAAATTTTTACCTCATATGCTTTTAAATTCAATAGTTGTCGTCTTCTGTATCTGTTTTGTTTTCAGGCCACCATCCCCTCCCTTGTCTTCTCATTTTTTCTTATTCTCAGTGTAAATTTACTAATATTTATTTGATCTCTGTGCAATTCCTCTAGCATCGAGAATATTTTGGTTAGTATGGGAAGGTCTTAAAAGTGTCAATGTCTCGGACTACAGCTGGTGTTGTTCAACAGTTTCCAAACAATACAAGTAGTGTGTAAGTTTATGTTGTCTTCAATGCAACTTAGCTTTTTTTCTTAATGGTATTGTGCAGGATTATTAGTAGCAGCAGTGGTGGCCCCCATAGTGGCATAGCAGAGTGACTCATGGCCAATTCTAATTGCTTGTAATGGAGCACTTCACTGTTGTGGTCCATAGTGGCCGGCTGACTGCTACTCTATCAAGAGTCAAATTCCTTGTTCTGACCTCCTTAAGATCCACACTGGATGGAAGGAAATGACCAGCAAAAGACTTCACCAAAACAATATCTTTTCTTGAATAAAAGAAATAAAAAAGGCCACTTACATTCTAAAGCTCAGTTGTTAAAAGAAGACCCAAAGCAGGATTTCTGGCCTTCACCCTCTCCATGACTGTTATGTCTTCTTACCTTTCTTTATAATATAAAACTGTAGTAGTTCCTGAATATTTTTTTTGGCTCAGATATATTACTTACTCTAAGGAAGAAGAAGCAATTCTCTTCATTCAAAATGTGCATGGATTCGTTTTGGAGGGTAGACCTTTAAGGTACCTATCTGGATTTAGTGAAGCTATTCGGGGTGATTAGCCTGTAGTAGTCCAATTCTAGCTTATCAGTTCTCATTGTTTTTGGTTGATGCATTTGCAGGGCTTGTTTTGGAACCACTAAATATTGTCATGCATGGCTCAGAAACATGGTTTGAAAATTACTAATTCCTTATGAATTATAATTTGTTCTTTCACTAGTTAAAGCTTGATTGGGGATAGATCTTGATGACCAGCCTTGCAGCAATCCAGATTGTCTATATCTGCATGGGATTGGCTCTCAAGAGGATAGTTTCACAAAAGATGAAATAATTTCAGAATACACTAGGTATTTTTCTAATCTTAAATGAACTTTCATGCAAGGCTTGTTATGGTTCTGTTGAAAGATAGAATCTATTGTTTATATGATCCAGCCATAATTGGATAAAGTAAAGGAGAGTACTTGACCTTTATCTTGTTAAGAAGAATGTTTCTTGTCCTGGTCATGTTAGCATTACAATTAGCTTTCAGTTTTAAATTAACATTGATGGATCTGTCATCTGCCATACCTTTTTTATGATACTAAACTATATGAGTTTCATAGCTGAAACTTTTATTTGCTTAATCATGTTGACTCTGGTTAAATATTTATAAGAACATGAAACCTTATGCCTCAACGCTTTTAGAAAATCAAGGAAGTAATAAATTTGTTGTTAGGTGTAAATTTAGTTATATTATTTTTTATGATAAAAAATTTGAGAAGTATAGCACAACTAAGGGGACAAAAGGTACATGCTCTGTAATGGAAAAGGAGAAAAGAAAGAAAAATAAATAAAGAATCAAGGATGTAGTTTCTAGTCTCTGTTATCATCAAAAGGGACCCTCACTTGAAGCAGTCATGAGCTAAGCACTAGTGAGAGGAGTTCTGTTTGGATTTTGAAATTCTTTTGGAGAGGAGAGAACCAGGTTTCTTGAATACCTGGAGTGTACACTATTTTCCATCAATAAATATCATTTGTGACTGTTGTCATACATAAGAGGAACTCCTCGGTTAGTAATTAATTATAAACCATTAAATAAAGTATTAAAATGGATCAGATATCCTTTACCTAATAAACCTGATTTAATTAAAAGATTATATAATGCCTCTATTTTTTCCAAATTTGATATGAAATCCAGATACTATCAAATTTCGGTAAGAGAGGAAGATAAATATAAAACTGCTTTGTAGTACTTTTTGGACATTACGAATGGAATGTAATGCCCTTTGGATTAAAAAATGCACCAAGTGAATATCAAAATATAATGAATGATATATTTTATAAATATTCTCATTTTACCATAGTATATTTAGATGATGTATTGATTTACTCAAGAAATATTAATCAACATATAGAACACTTAGAAACATTTATCGAAATTATAAAAGAAAATGGATTATTTGTTTCAGAAAAGAAAATAAAGTTATTTGAAACAAAAATAAGATTTCTTGGATATGAAATCTACCAGGGAACTATTATACCTATACAAAGATCGATAGAGTTTACAGAAAAATTTCCAGATGAAATTAAAGATAAAAAACAATTACAAAGATTCTTAGGTTGTATAAATTATATAGCGGATTTTACTCCTAAAATTAGAATTGAGTGTGCTTCATTATATGAAAGACTCAGAAAAAATCCTCCAGAATGGTCGGAAGACATGACCAAGGTTGTTAGGAAAATTAAACAGATAGTAAAAACCCTTCCTTGTTTAGGAATACCAGATCCCTCAGCTTATCTGATTGTAGAAACCAATGCGTCAGAATTAGGTTATGGGGGAATATTAAAACAAAGAGTTTCTTCTCAGTCCAAAGAACAAGTAGTCAGATATCTTTTGGGTATTTGGCATCCTTCTCAGAAAAAATATACTGTTGTTAAGAAAGAGATACTTTCTATAGTTTTATGTTTACAAAAGTTTCAAGATGATTTATTTAATAAAAAGTTTTTAATTAGAACGGATTGCAAAGCAGCACCTTCTGTTTTACAAAAAGATGTTAAAAATTTGGTTTCTAAACATATTTTTGCAAGATGGCAAAGTCTATTATCTTGTTTTGATTTTAAGATAGAACATATAAAGGGAGAAAAGAATTTTTTACCAGATTTTTTAACAAGAGAATTTTTGCAGGGTTCAGAATGAATAAAAGAGCAGATAAAAAGCCTCTGATCAAAGATCAATACGGATCCCCACTGGATTCAAATAAAGGATCAGAAAAATCAATAGTGCCATTGGCAAATACTGGAACTTCCAGGTTATTAACCAATCCAAATTGGAGACCAAATATACTATCTCATGTTGTCAGAACCCCAGCACCCAATACAAACAGATATACACCTTTACAATATATCAATACACTAGTAGGACCAAGAGATTTTGATAAACCAGCTTCTTCAAAACCCCAGATACAGACTTTTCAAACCAATACAGATACAGACCCAGACTATATTAAAAAAGAAAATACCCTGTCCATAATGATCGCAGAAAAACACTGGCTAAAGCTACCTCCTGTAGATTTAGCTAATAAAATATTTCCTCAAGACCTTCCATACCCTTGTCCTGATACTAATAAAACCAGAATCTTTTATGAATTCATTCTGATTGATACAGACTCAATAGAATTGGTTCATAATGAAGATAATAATGGTATAGTTCAATTCTCTAAACTCAAAATCCTTAATGTACTCTCAGACCTTGATTGGGGGCAGCCTCTACATAAGCCTAAAAGATTTTCCAGAACCTTTGTTCCCCAAGAATATACTTATTATGACTATATGACTGCTTGGAATAATATCTTATACTTAAAACCAGATAAACATTCTTGGTTTTTCTGGTTTAAAAAAGGAATATCTTTTAAGTTTCCAAAATGGTTTATTAGATGGTTCTATAACTTCAGTCCCATGAGAGAGATTTTCCCACCAGAAGTAGAAGAATTATACAAAATTTTTAAAGACAATACCACCTTCGTAGATGGATATAAATTCCTATCATTCATAGCCTCTCAAGGAATAACCTGGATAATGAGCTGGACTTATACCTATGTCAGAGCTGATAATGTTACAAATCTATATTTCCTCTCAAGACAAGTAAAGATTAAATGGTGGAAAAAGTTTGATATAAAATTAATAAGTAAAGAGAAAATGCTTCAATGGGCCAATAATAATAAAGTTCAAAGAGGTCAGATAGACATAGAGGCAGATAAGGAAGCTCTATTTCTCGCTCAGAAGAGCCAAACAATGGCAGAATTAGCTACGGCAACCTCTCAAGAAGAATTTGAAGAAAAGTTACAAAGAATGAAAGGCATCCAACAAGATCAAAAATCAATAAAAGATGAAGGGAGCAGTTCTAGTACCAATCCTTATCATAAAAATAGGGATATGCTAGATTACTTCACCAAAGAGGAATTCTCCGAATAAAGAAAAGAATAATGGAAATCATCAAGAGCCAATCAAAAGTGTCAGCAGACCAAATAAAGATAAGAAGATAACAGAAGACCCAAGAACCAATAGAAAGTGTCGGCAGAATAACTGTAGCTATATGTTTCTATAAATACACGTGATGTACTGTATTGTACTATTTACTTTTTTGTAAAGTTTGGAATCCGGAGATAAATCTGGGGTAGATATGTATCTATAAATAGAGATGAATAACAAGTAAGAGGGCATCAGCCTTTTAGCATAACACCTATCTATCCTCAGTACCTTCAACATTTCTTCACTTACCTTTCGTTGCTCAATACTCCTGGTTATCTTTCTTCTGACCTACCTTCAAGAATATCTAAGTAAGTTTTCTAAGAATGAATTCAGAAATATTTATACCTGTTGATTTTTTCCATATCATCAATATATATAAGAGTTTTCAATTTTGTAATGATCATATTCATGCAAGCTTAATTATTGAATTTCAAAATACTTATATTAGATTTACACATGTTTTAGTACCAAGTTTAGTTCCCATAGGTGGTATCAGAGCCACTAAGAAACCAAAGTATTGTTAAAAAGTTTTTAACAGTTATCTTGTTTATCTTTGTATCCTTTAAATATTTTATAACGATTTCTGTCTATAAAAGTTATTTTATTTCTTGAAAGAGTTGAGTGTAACACTGAGGAGTGTGAATACGTTGGTAAGCTTTTTGTGTCTAGGTGGTCCCGACAGTTGTGAGTTGAGTGTAAGTCCATTGGTTTAGCCTAGAAATGGAAAGAGGTGGTCCCGTAACAACAACTCAACCAAGAAGTAGGATAGCTAATATAGTATAGGAGTCTGAGTGAAATAGGAAGGGGAAATAAGGATAAGCAAATAGCTATAAGAACTCCTCAACAAGCTGTAAAGATGGAAAAATCAATAGATATGGTAAACAGTGATAAGATTGTAGTAGAAGATATAGAAAAATCATTGCATAATTGGTCAATACCTTTAGTAAGAAAAAGTGAAGTTTATAAAAAAAAAAAAACATAGCATATTTTCACCTGACAAAAATAAGGATGAAATACATATTGTGGAATATAGTTATCCAGGAACAAAAGAAAATAAAATAATAAATATTTTAGAACAAAATATATTAGATGAACACATAAAGAAAGGATTTAATTTTATCCATTTAGGATTAATACAAGTAGCAGCAAAACCTAATTATAGATTAGGAGTAAATATACCAATATTAATGTTATTAAGAGACACAAGACTGGTTCAATATAGGGATTCAGTAATAGCTATCTTAGAAAGTAATTTGCATGATGGTCCATCTTTTTTTAATTGTTATCCAAACTTTTCAATGAATTTAAGAAATAAATATACTAGTACTTCAATAAAATTACATATACAAGTACCCCATAATATTGTTAAAGGGCTAACAGATCCTGTACAGATAATTTTTAGGATATACTATAAAGTAACCAAAATAAATTACAATTTTAGAGCCCTAAGAGCATCAAATAAAGATGAAACAATATTAGTAGAAGCTAACGTACATAAATCACAAGTACAAGTTCCAAAAAAATTAAATCATGATGAAGTTTTAAAAAATATTCCCGAAAAATGGAAAATAGAAGACATTTTAGAACCCCCTAAAATACATAATACACAAATTAGAGAAATTATAGAAGATGGTACAAATATTAGATTAAGGTTAAATAGATCACAGTCATTAAATATAAATGAACCCCATATGATTTACAAAGGACAGTCATCTAGATACTCAATAAGTGGATCAACTATAGATTTAGGTTTAACAGGATTAGATAATAGCAATCCAAAGATATCTAAACCTGTATATCAAGATGATAATTCTTCACCAAAATATTCTCCAACTAGATCTCAAGTTTTAAATGTGTTAACTAGAGAAATAGAACCATTTAAAATAGATAAAGAATGGATTAAACAATATTTCTTGGCAAAATACAATAAAGATTATAGACAATGGTTTTTTAATACATATAACGATAAGGAAAGAGATAAATTCAGACAGGATTATTATGATTATTTAGAAGAAAATGAAATTAATATTTATTTCTTTGATTGGATGTTTAATAAAGAAAAAATAATTAATCCTCTGACTAAGAATACAACTGTATGGAAAACTACAGATGATAAAATAATAGAATCAGAATATCCTCCATCTAAAGGAGTAAAAATTAATATTGCAAATCTGGAAATAGAAGCATCTCCATTTAAAGAAATATTAGAAGAAAAAATAATAGAGATAAAAGATATCAGAAAACTATACCATCAATTAAATTATTCCAATATTATGTTAAATACTATTTCTAATCATTTAACTAGAATAGAAAATAATCCGCAAGAGGATAGGAGTGTTGAAAACAAAGTAATAAAAAAGAATATAGATAAACGTATATATAAAATTGTGAATGTTTCACAAAAAGACTTAGATTCTATAAAATTAGGAAATGGTACTGATCTTAAAATTGAAGAAATAAGAAGAAATTTAGAAAAATTAAGTATAGAAAAAGTTTCAATTAATACCTTAGAAAGAGGGTATATGCGTCAAAATGTATATTCAGGATCGGAAATAGCTGAATGGAATATAGATGGAATGAGTGAACAATAAATATTAGATTTAACCTGTCAAATGAATATGGCGGCAACAGCCTATAAAAAACCAAAGGGATTTCAGATAGAAATACAGCAGTGGCTATAATTCAAGGTTTTACAGGACAACTTAAAGGTTGGTGGGATAATCTATGTATAGAAGAAGATAGAAATTTAATATTAAATAGTATAAAGCAAGAAACCCAGGAACAAGATGCGGTTGCAACTCTTATTTTTACTATAATTCAAAACTTTATAGGGGACCCTAATATATTTAAAGAAAGAATAGCAAGTCAATTAAATAAATTATATTGTCCAACAATGTCAGATTATAGATGGTATAAAGATACATTTTTCTCTAAAATAACATTAAGAGAAGATGGATATGTAGGATATTGGAAAGAAAAATTTATATCAGGATTACCTAAGCTATTTTCAGAAAAAGTTAGGATAAATCTAGAAAGACACTTTCAAAATCCAATACCATATGAAAAATTAACTTTTGGACAAATTCATAATATAATAGTAGAAACAGGAATACAAGTTTGCACTGATTTTAAACTTCAGAATAAAATGAGAAAGGAGAGTATGACTAATATACGAGAATTAGGAACCTTTTGTCATCAATATGGAATAGAGGTAATAAGAGCCCCTAGTACCCAAAATAAAAGGAATAATAAATTTAGAAGTAATAAAAATTATTCTAAGATATCATAAAAGATATAAGGATAATTTTCAAAGTTATAATAAAAATTATAAAACCTCCTATAATAAGAAAAATAAAAAATTAAATAACAAAAAGAAAAATGTTTGTTGGAAATGTGGAAAACCAGGACATTTTGCAAATAAATGTATGGTTCAACAAAAAATTAATGAATTAGAATTAGATGAAAATGTTAAGAAAGAATTAATGAAAATAGTCTTACATTCGGAAGAAGAAGAAGAATATGATACAGAATCAGAATCAGAATCTGAAGACAATAGGATATATCAATTAGAAGAAGAAACTAGTAGTCTTAATTCTAGTGATTCAGAAGAAGAAGAAGAAGAAGAAGATAATTATTGCTTGGGTTCAGAAATATGTACTTGTAAAAATTGTAAAACTATTAATATGTTAACAAAAGATCAAACTGAAGCTTTAATAATATAATAGGAAAATTAGAAGACTCTCCTATTCGAGAAGAATTTATAGGACAGCTTAATGAATTAATAATAAAAGATCAAACTAATAGAGAACTCATTCGGGCAGTAGATATGAAAGAAATTTATAATAGATTTCTTCCTCAAAAACAGGTAACTCTAAAAGATTTACAAGAAGAAATTAAAATAATAAAACAAGAAATTAGAGAATTAAAACAAAATAATGCAGTTCTTATCCTTTTTGTTGCTAATTTGATAATCACAGTTGATTGATATTCTATAATGTAAATGTAAATTTGATGCAGGAATAAAAAATTAAATAAAGAGACAGAAAGAACAATTCTTCTATATCACATCCTTTCTTCTCGCAATAAATTCTTTTAATAAAATAAAATTAAAAAGCGATACAAAAGGAAGTAGGAGTAATTGTAAGTCTTCAGCAAGGAGAGGTTTGAGGTTTGAAACTCGTTAGGAGCAACTAATGCTTGTCTTGACTAGGCAGTTAACATGATATTACCCAAATGTTTTCTACATGGCCAATGTTTGACATTTGAGTTGTCATCATCTAGATCTACACAGTATATCGACATATTATAGTTTTGTAGGTTGAGTGGGTGCGCTGGCAAGCTTTGTTGCTTCCCAATAACTCCCATTTGCCAAATCTCAGGCTTTGAACTTTTTAATTTACAACTTGCTTGATTCCAATCTCCTAGAGATTGAACGTGGTCCTTCTGAATCAAGCTCGATGTCCCATATTGGAACAAATTAATGGAAAAGTGTTTTTAGCAAGAAGGTAGTGAATTTGATTCCTTAGTGCTAAATGAATTACCAATAATACTTGTCTTGATTAAATAGTCAATAGGGTAAGGGTACCTGTGAGCTGAAATGATAAGGAAGCTAAGTACAGGCCAATCCCCCAAAAGTAACAAGAGATCCATAACTAAAAATTCTGGAACTAAGTTTCTAAGTTTTTTTGTGCAAGGTCAATAGCCTATCCTTCTTTCTTTGCATTCTTTCTTTCTATCTATTGGTATGTTCTTTAAGTAGACAATTGTCAGTCAAACATATCTATGACAATTTAAAGAAATTCCATAGAAAATATTGAGATTTAAACTCTGGTCCTTGATGGATTAATTGTTGTCCAATTACAAAGTTTAGTTGCAAATTGATATACCTGTTACTTTCAAATGACTAGAATAATATTTAATATTTTCTTTTGTAACCTTTCCTCTAAATACAATTGTTTATGCCAGGATAACCATTTGAAAATCATTTTGGTAGGCCCAAAACAGAGATAGAAGAGAAAGGGAGGGAGGTGTTGAAGAGAAAGGGAGAGACAGAAAGAGGAGTGGAAGAGAGAGTGGTGTCAAAGAGAAAAAGGCTAGCTGTTGTATTCTGATTTTCTACATTTGGTCCCTACTTGACACGATTGTAAATCATTTCTCAGTCACCACCTCCCACTATGGACAACACTGATATCTTATACAACTTAGTCCATAAACTTAGAACATCAGAATTGAATTTCTCCTTTCAGAATTGATTGGCCATGGAAATGGCTTTATTGAGATTCTTGAATCATCCTCAGTCATTATCTCTATATACTTTCTTTTTGCCTTGTCTATTAGTTGCATTTTATAACCAGACATGCTTTACCAAATATAAGTATCCTTTACTTGGGGGCAATGGTCACCTCTGCTATATGGCACTACAAGAAAAAGCGAAATTTCCGACGGAAAGAATCCATCGCTAATGGCGAAAATCCGTCGGAAAAACAAAATTTCCGACGGACTAAAATCCGTCGGTAAAATGCTCGTCTGAAATTTTAACCGACGGATTTTTTTGTCCGTCGGAAATTTCCGACAAATAAATCCGTCGGAAATACGCTTCTGGTGTTCTGGAAAGTTGACACCTTCTAAGACGGTTTTCCGAATAACCGTTTTAGAATGTCATTTATAATAAAAAAATTGAGGATTCTAAGACGGTTTTTCACAGAACCGTCTTAGAATATATTTTAAAAAAAAAAATCAAATTCATTCAAATCATAAATACTAATACTAATAATAAACTAATAATAATCATAATCATCATCGTAATCATAATAATAATAATATTAATAATAATCATGATCATGATCATAATCATAATAATCATAATACTAATACAAATAAAAATGAGGTGAAGCATAGCTAGTTAATAGTTGCAAGCAATAAAT
>PYAF01000675.1:17000-30158 GCA_007407185.1 Glycine tomentella | reverse complement strand
AAACAAGTAACACCAAACAAAACCAATT
The DNA here is from genome assembly GCA_007407185.1 of Glycine tomentella. NCBI lineage: Eukaryota > Viridiplantae > Streptophyta > Magnoliopsida > Fabales > Fabaceae > Glycine > Glycine tomentella. Next base: position 30,130 of record PYAF01000675.1, on the reverse strand, counting down.
CCAGCAAATGACCATACAATGCCAGAACATTTTTTAAACAAAACTACATCAACAGATACCCATTGTCTCTTTCACATGAATAAGCAACACCAACAAGCATGGAATAAACTCAAGTACCTGTGAAGCTAACACCAACAATGCGAACCACGGTCTCAAGCAAATGACGCCTCCAGCTTTGGAAATCCATGTGGGTAACATACAAACCGAATAACAACCACTTATTAGTTCGAAATGTGAGTTGCCAGAGTACCTCGAATAGAAGACAGCAAAAGAGTGTCAAAGCTAAGGTTAGGGAAAGTACCTGAGCCCGTTCGAGTGCCGTCACGACAGGTGGAGAGTTTGAAAGCTTGGGATGACGTCGCGAGGTTATGGACTGCTTCGGATGAGGTGGAGAGGTGAAGGACGAGGAGGGAGGAGGTGGCGACTGTAAGAGCTTAGGTTAGGGATGAGAGGGAAAAGTTAAGCGCGTGACAGAGGTGGTTTTTGATTTGGGGGATGTATCTTATTTTAATAAAGACAACATCGGTTTTCATTTAAAAACCGATGTTAAATAATGTACCTTAACATCGGTTTCATTAAAAATCCTAAAAACCGATGTTAACTACTTCACATTAACATCGGTTTTCTTAAAAAACTTGAAAATCGATGTTAACTACTTCACTGTAACATCGGTTTTGTTTAAAAATTTGAAAATCGATGTTAAATACTTAACGTTAACATCGGTTTTTCTATAAAAACTTAAAAACCGATGTTAATGTCGAATGGTTAACATCGATTTTAGGTGTTTTTATGAAAACCGATGTTAAATTGATCCTTTTAATTACGAAATTGCCACCGCGTTTTCTATAACATCGGTTTTTCATATAATCGATGTCAAAGCAGCGATGTTAAAAGCCATTTTTTTAGTAGTGTTCATTGTGTAGAACTGAAAGACTCTTAATCGTAGCAATTGTCCATACAAGTACTTGACGGCAAATATTGTTTCTGCTTTTCAATTAATGTATTATGTTATTTATATTTTAACAACTATTTTTATTACTAAATTATTGTATGTTGTTAGTATTAAAATAATTTTATCAAATAAAATTAATTAATAATATTGTACAAAATTATTAATTTACTATAACTGTAAAAATTAATTAAAAATAATTTAATATTATTTGATAAATTTTGATTTAATATTATTTTTTAATATTAGTAACAAAAATATTAAAACATTGAAAAAAAAAACTAAAAATTAAAAATTAAAATTAAATTAAAGCCATTAATAATTAATTTAAAAAAATTACGTCGATTTTGAAGTTATAAATTGGTTTATGACTACAAATAAAAATTTAAAAAAATTAAAATACTTTGAAGTTGTAAACGAATTTACGGCTTCACATTAAAATTAAAAAAAAACAAAAAAAAGGTGTTTACTTTTTTACGACTTCAGTAAAAAAAATCTAAAGTTGGACATTTTTTAACGATTTCATTACAACCTATCCATATTTAGGTATTAATTTAAAATTTACCCTCATTTAATAAATTACAAAAAAAAAAATACCATTTTTGGTAAATTTCCCATTATTGAAATAGAATTTGTTGATTAAAAAAAAACGTACACATAAAAAATTTCTTATACAACTAATTCGAATGCCTACTGGTTTAAGTTATATTGCCATCTTCCATATTTTTTTACTGTTTTATCTTTTTTACCCCCAAAATTATTAATAGTATTTTACAGATTCAAAGTGTATTATTTATTATATTTTCTACCTATTCCCTATTTAATAATTACTATACTAGTAATTTATCACAAACAATGAGATATTAATAAATATTTAAATCTAAATACAATAATAATTTATATCCATTAAATATTACTTAATTACTATACATTAACCTCGTGTGTGATTTTTATTCAAAAGAAAAAGTTTGACTCCAACATTAGAGTGTTTATAACTATTTACATATACTATCTAATCGACCGAGTTAGACACAATTGATATCATATATATGAAATAGAGGCAAGTATGTAGTAAGAAATTTAAGAAATTACTTAAATAAATAAAAATAACATTAAAAGAGCTTTAAAGTCTAGCATATTTATTTTAACTTGTAACAACCTCTAATGATCAGATGTTCAGAACCTACACAGTTTCTAATGCAAAAATCAACTTCCCATTGTCTTTTGTACGACGAGATTTTTCTTCTTCCAATTATCAAACCAATTTACAATAGACATATTATAATATTACTCTTTAAACGGCCTACTTGCCTTGACTAGCAATAGTTAAATTTAACGTATGGACTAATTTACTCCAAATCTAAGGGTTAGTACCTCACTCTGTAATATTTTATGTTTTGAATATCGTGAGTTGTATTTTTTGTGGACAAGTAACTTAACTATGTTAGTACTTAGTGTGTGTATATATATACACCATACTACTTCTTATCACAGCAACATCCCGTTCAAATCTGAAGGGTTAGTACCTCACTACTCCGTGTTAGTTACTTACATATAAAATGAGAGATTCCACCATGCACCACTCTAAACCTAAGTCTGTATAGTTATTACAGTTTCCAATGTGAACTAATAATGACATGCAGAGTAACCTTGTTTGTTAAAAATGGAGACATGTTCATTTATAAGTGCTGTTATTCTTACTAAACTTCTCTTACTGTCTTCTGTGCATGAAGATCTATGTGTGAGCTCCTAGTCCTTAAAAAGTTTCACCAAGTTAATGGATCTGGTAAAGACTCATGACACTCCGTCCATAGTTAGAACCTATGCTACACAGGTACAAGATACAATACCTGTATCCAATATATAGGTAAGATTATTCTAACGATGTGTAAAATACATATTTATAGAAAACCATAAAACCAATATATAATTCCAATTATGTAAATCTAAATTAAGAACATATTTCTTGGATATTATTAAAAAATAAAATTGAAGTTATAAATCATTGTCATCATAAGTTATTGTTTACAAATAAAGTCAATCTCATTCTTTTCTTGAAATTATTTATAAATAGGGCAACTTCTAGGTTTGGTTCATCAAGGAGGGACAGTGTCTGTTTTTGTATTATACATGTTTCATATGTAGTTATATTCATTTTGAGGTTTGGCGGGCCTGACATGGCAAAAGTGTTCGACCAGAAATACTAGGCCCGGTTTGCAAAAATTGCCAGACACCTCTAAATTCTAATTGTGTGTTTAGTTTAAAACTCCGTATTTTAGCCAGTGTGTTACATAAAAAAATATAAAATTTTATATATTAAAATTTATAATTTATAATAAATAAATATTTTTATGAGGTGAAACCAATGTTTTGTAATTAAAATCTGAAGATAAATATTTTTTCATCTTTATGAAAATGAAAAGTATATTTTAGCTTTTCTCAGTTGATTAAAATTCAAGATCTTTTGCCAACTATATAGTCAATTATGTGAAGATACAAGATTTATTGAATTATATTTAGTCATTGTTTTGTAAACAAGCCTGTGAACTATTTACATGAAAGATTTTGTTGAACTTTACTTTATTGTTACAAAAGTCTACAGTAAAAGAAACCTTCAATAATATGTTTTGTTCAATATTTTTTATGAAAATAATTTTTTAAAGTGAATAAATATTTTTTGAAAATTATATTTACCATTAATTTAAAATTATAAAATATTTTAATTAATATTTTTAATAGATACACTCTTAACTTTACTTTATTTAAAGTGAAATATCGATATTTAAAGAAGACAAATGGTGGGAGACTCGATAGTGTGTATGTATTAAGAGCATCTCCAATGGAGATACTCATTTGTGTTTCTTCATTAATTTTTTGTGGTCCATGCAGTAGTTTTTGTAGTCCCCATAATGATATATCACTCATAAGAAACTCACTCAATATTTTGCTCCAACACAAAAAATCACAAAAAATTCAAAAAAAATCACATTTTTTTTAATAAAATTTAACATTTTTTTAAGTTTTTATAAACTTAACATTTCTTTCGCTTTTAATTTATTACAATTTTTTTAATTACCCATTCCTAACCCAATGACTATTTTGTTCCATTTATTATAATTTTCTTTAATCACCTATTCTCCACCCAAAGGCTGTTGTGTTTCATTTTATTACAATTTTGTTTTCATTACCAGTCCTATGCGTCCCATTTTTTTAATCTCCAGAATCTTCTCTTTCTTCTTCAAGACTCTTGCTTAGGGTTGGCAAAATGGGTCTGAGGGATCAACCTATTTAACCCGCTATAAAATACGGATTGAGTTGAAAGTTTGAACCTACCGAAAGAAAGAGACAGTGACCATACTGCCCCAAATTTTAAAAAAATTTACCTGAATGCCACACCAACGAAAAATTTTACCTGAGTGCCACGCGTCCTAATTCACTAGACTGACAAGCGAATTACGTGATGGACACGTGGCGGGCAAGGCGTAATTCGCTGGAGGGCCCAGCGAATTAAGTGGCCAAATCCCCTTTGGATGCTTGACTCTTAAATCTTAATTTTGAGGTACTTAGAGGCATTTTTTGGAAAAAAAATAGTGGATGAGATTTGCTCGGAGCTTCCCCTTTGAATTTCGAGCATTTTGACATATCGTACGCCTCGATCGGACATTTCTATCAAAAGTTATGACCGTTTGAAGTTTTGTGTTTTTTTTTCCATGTGGCCACCTAATTCGCTGGGCCCTCCAGCGAATTACCCCTTGCCCGCCACGTGTCCATCACGTAATTCGCTTGTCAGTCTAGCGAATCAGGACGCGTGGCACTCTGATAAAATTTTCGGTTGACGTGGCATTCAGGTAAAAAAATTTTAAATTTGGGGCAGTACGGCCACTGTCTCCCGAAACAAACGGGTCAGGCCAATCCAGCCCGCAAAAATGCGGGCCAAGAGCATTGCCTAAATGCCTAATTTTAATCCGGTCCGTCCGTTTTGTCTCTGAAAGCTTCGAGAGAGCTCGCTCAAAATCAGTAAGAGAGACTCGTGAATCGACAGAGTTGTGAGTGTGTCCCACACGCACAGCTGTTCCGTCAGCCGTGGACCATAGTGTCTCCGTCTCCATCCTCACAGTCCCGCCAGTCCCTGGTGTCTCCATCTCCGTCCCCGCAGTCCTGCCAAGCTGTGGTGTCTTCTTCCTCGGTCTCCGACGACTCAGAAGCCAAACGCAGTGTGTCCCATTTCCCAAGCACTGCCACCACAAAGCATCGCCACCACCAAGCACCGCCAGTCCTCCAGACCGCCATGGCACCACCACACCAACCACGACCAGGTACGCTTTGCCGCTTTGGGGTTTCTCACGGGCGACACTTATCATTATTTTTTCCCTTTAAGAAATTGCGATTTCATCCCTGAGCATTGGCAGGCATCTGAAATAATCCAGAAGATCCCTTCCTTTTATATCCTATAGTATTGGTGTTGATAAATTGTATTATATATGGAATCAAGGGTAAAATCGGAGTAGTAGGTTATATATAGTGCATTATTTCTCAATTTTTTCTGTAGACTGATACATCTTAGTCTTTTTATTTCCTCTCCCTGGTTGTTATCAGTCTCTGGGATGGAGCTAATGCATTTGGTGCTCCAATAGAAGGTGACTTGTTGACAACAGGAACCCCTCTAAGCATCCCACCATTGTTTGACTTAATCAGTAACGATCCTATACGTCGTGGAGTGAAGGTATTTCAACTCAATTCTTTTAAATCATTTGTGAAGCTTTATCTGTTATCAGTTTGAGGACATACATTGAATAATTTTCAAAGTATATGGAAGTAAATTTTGACATATCGTATGCCTCCATCGGACATTTCTATCAAAAGTTATAACCGTGTGAAGTTTTGCGGTTGTTTTTTCCACGTGGCCGCCTAATTCGCTGGGCCCTCCAGCAAATTACCCCTTGCCTGCCACGTGGCCACCTAATTCGCTGGGCCCTCCAGCAAATTACGCCTTGCACGCCACATGTCCATCACGTAATTCACTTGTCAGTCTGGCGAATTAAGACGCGTGACACTCTAATAAAATTTTCCGTTGGCATGGCATTCAGGTAAATTTTTTTAAATTTGGGGCAGTACGGTCACTGTCTCCCAAAAGAAACGGGCCAGGCCAATCCAGCCCCCAAAAATGCGGGCCAAGAGCATTGCCTAAATGCCTAATTTTAATCCGGTCCATCTGTTTTGTCTCTGAAAGTTTCGACAGAGCTCGCTCAAAATCAGTGAGAGAAACTCGTGAATCGACAGAGTTGTGAATGTGTTGCACACGCACAGCCGTTCCGTCATCCGTGGACCGTGGTGTCTCCGTCTCCATCCCCGCAATCCCGCCAGTCCCTGGTGTCTCCATCTCCGTCCCCGTAGTCCTGCCAAGATGTGGTGTCTTCTTCCTCGGTCTCCGGCGACTCAGAAGCCAAACGCAGTGTGTCCCATTTCCCAAGCACCGCCACTACAAAGCATCGCCACCACCAAGCACCGCCAGTCCTCTAGACCGCCACGACACCACCACACCAACCACGACCAGGTACGCTTTGCTGCTTTGGGATTTCTCACGGGTGACACTATCATCATTTTTTTCCCTTTAAGAAATTACGATTTCATCCCTGAGCATTGGCAGACATCTGAAATAATCCAAAAGATCCCTTCCTTTTATATCCTATAGTATTGGTGCTGATAAATTGTATTATATATGGAATCAAGGGTAAAATTGGAGTAGCAGGTTATATATAGTGCATTATTTCTCAATTTTTTCTGTAGACTGATACATCTTAGTCTTTTTATTTCCTCTCCCTGGTTGTTATTAGTCTCTGGGATGGAGCTAATGCATTTGGTGCTCCAATAGAAGGTGACTTGTTGACAACAGGAACCCCTCTAAGCAACCCATCATTGATTGACTTGATCAGTAACAATCCTATATGTCGTGGAGTGAAGGTATTTCAACTCAATTCTTTTAAATCATTTGTGAAGCTTTATCTGTTATCAGTTTGAGGACATACATTGAATAATTTTCAAATTATATGGAAGTAAATTTTGAAATGAAAGAATTTCTTATTGTAATTTTCATGAAATAAACAAATTTCACGAAAATGATAGTACAAACTTTTTTGGCAATTGAGATCTTCTGTAAGTTCAACGGGATTGTACATCATATATGATTTATCTTTTACCTGGAAGATAAAGGGGTTGAAAGCATGAGCATTAAGTTTTCTGCTATATAAGTGAGGCTTGATTTTGGGGTTTGATCTGGGATTGAAACTTTCAATGGTAGAGTGGCTACATTGCTTTGATTATTCTCATATCTAAAAAGAAAAGATGAATTCTGACATTTCTGTTGAAAGAACATAATGAAAGGAAAGATCGGTGTGCCTTGTTGGTCATATCCATGTTTTATGTTTAAATTGTGTGATTAGTATAAATTATTTTCAGTGAAACAACGAAAAAAGTTGGCATTGTTAAGGGGCAGTAGACAATACAAAGAATAAGGTCACTTAGGAGAAAAGAAGTATGTGAAACAGCAGAATCATTATGCTTATGAAAGAAATTCTTCAAGTTCCCCAAAGACTTGGTAAGGAAAATTTTAAACAATTTAATTTCAATAGTTGCTTAAAGATTCTTCTAATCTAAATAGATGTATATGGATGATTAAATAATTTAAAAAGATGGACTAAACTTGGTCAGAAAAGTTAATACAAAGTACCACTATACGGATATTTGTTGATAATAACCGTATTTGTTGATAAATTGTATTGGTAGCATCTTTTAATGATCATTCTTTGATAATGTTGTTTCCTGCATCTTTTAGTTTTAATGATCATTCCTTGACCTTTTAATGAATTGTTTAGTGGCTGACCTGGTATAGTGGTATTTTAATAGGTATGTTCTTTTAATTCATGCTCTTTTACACTCCCAGCTAACTTCTAAGTTTTAATATCAAAATGCTTATGATAATGATACTTTTAAATAGTTTTTCATTATTAGCATATTACACTTTAGATAGTTTACATCCATAAATTCCATTTGTAAGTGGTGTAATTTTGTGAATTATCACATGACTTCATTCATTTAGCATTAGTTTTAAATTGTTTACTTCTATTTAACTTTGTGTTTTTTTTTAATTATCACATTTGTATTTTTTATATTTTTTATGTATTTTTTTAAAAATTATTTTTTTTTTAATTTTTTAGGTGGGTTGATTTGCCTTAAAGCGAAACGGACTAACATTTCCAGCCCACTTCGCAAAATCGATATTATATTTGTTGGATGTATGAGATATTTGTTGGATGTACCTGTCAAAATAGGTTCAACCCGCGAGCCGGCCCGTTTTAGCTCACCAAAATTGGTGGGTTAGGTTAGCTAAAAGCTGGCTCACTTTGACCCCGGATCAAAATAACCCGGCCCACTTAACCCTTAACCCACCCGGGTTGAACCCGGGTGAGCCGGGTTGGCCCACGGGTTCCCTTAAAAAAAAACCATGGAAAAGTGGAAAACAAAAGCCAAAAGGGGAACAGCATTTAGCACGTGCACACATGAGCCTTTCATTTCATCACCATTCACCAGCCACATCCCACAGCCAACATAAAAGCCAAAAGGGGAAAAAGCAAAATTGAAAAAACCTAAATCTAAGCTCAAGCCTCCAGTCCTCCACTAGTCCGCTCACTCTCAGTCGCTCTGCTCACCACTAGTCCGCTCAGTCGCTCACCACTATTCTGCGACGGTGCTCGGTCCCTCACCACTAGTCCGCTCACTACTCATCTCCGTTGCCGTCGCGGCGTCGCCGTTGAACGCAAGCCATTTCGTCGCTGTCGCCTTCGAACGCAGGTCAGTTCGTGTGGTTCTCTTCTCCGCTCACTACTCATCTTTTTGTGTTTGTATGTAGTTTTTGGATTTTAAATGTGTGGTTCGGACAAATGAAGATGCTGGTGTGTGTATATGTATATATATAAAAGAAAAGTTTGTGGTAACAGGGTTTGGTTAAAAGACCACTTTAATAAACTTTGCGGTTTGAATTTCAACGGGGGTAGTCCATTTCAATGTCTGGACTCGAGAAAATACTAGGTATTTGGACAAAAAGAGTAAAAGTGTTTGAAAAATTTGATTGCCAAGAATTATTACACATATGTTTGGAACTGTGCTTTTCCTTCAAACACGTTGGGTCACTTTTTATTTTTACTGATCTTGCCTTACCTTTTGCGGGAAGTTTAGAGTGTTGCTTCCTGTTTCCCCTATAAACTATGTTTAATTATTACGTGGGTTTGAACATTAATTCATTCCTTAATTAGATGCAAATCCAACCTAACTAAACTGTAAGTGTTTAATTTTTTTATAAGCTTAATATTTTGAAAAATGCTACTGCTAGCTACTTCAATTTATTTTACAATATTTTTATACAAAAAGGGGATCAGAGATGAAAAGAAAAAAGAAAAGAAAAGAGAAATGTGTGATAGGCAAGGAGAGTTTACCAAGTCTACTCCATAGGTCGATCTAGCTCGAAGTTAATTTTGATAGATTCAAGTTTGGAAATTAGACTAGTTATATTTTAAAGATATTTTTTAGTTGTATCATGAGTCATATATATATCAACCCAGTTTAGTGTCTAATAATTCTTTCAACCCAGTCATATATGTGACATTTGAATTTTTAGGATCTGTTTTTGAAAATGTTGTGATTTTTTAAGCTTTTTTTTGTTTTTTTTAAGTGAGCCAACTCACGAGCCAGCTCGCGGGCCAGCTCGCAGGCCAACCCGTATAACCCACCAACCCGTGTGGGTTGAGCCGGGTTAGGAAAAAATTGACCCACCACTAAAGTGAGCTGATAAGAACTGGATCAGGGAAATATGGAAAATGCAGGAACTTTTATTCACACTGAGGCAATTGCCTGAATTACAACAGCTACAATGGTGATTTCGAGACACCACTCTCCACTCTCTGTTTCTGACTAACTTTCCCTCTCTTTCTCTCTGTCTATTTATAACCACTAACTCTCTCTAGTAACTACAGTTAGTTCGTTACTACTGTGGTTTCATTTAACAGCTATTACTTCTAAACAAAATTACCACTAACTCCTCTTCTATGATACATTTTGCCCCATCTATTATTATAACCTCTATCAATACCCCCCTCCCCTCTTCAAGAGAGACCTTGTCCCCAAGGTCTAATTGAGGGAACACAGTACTAATTTCTTCTAAACTCTCCCAGCTATCTTCATGATGAGGTAAACCATGCCATTTAATAAGCACTTCTTGTTGTCCCTGTGCTGTAGTCCTCTTCTGCATCACTTTCTCAGCCTGCACCTGAAGTTCCAGGTCTTCATTCAAAATCTTAGGTAAAGGTTGAGGATGACAAGTAGGTTTAACTGCCTTCTTGAGCAAAAAAACATGAAATACAGGATGAATTTTGTTGTCCACTGGTAACTCCAGCTTATAAGCTACTTCCCCCACCTTCTGAATGATCTTGTAAGGCCCATAAAATCTGGGACTGAGCTTCTCATTCGGTTTCTTTGCCAATGACTTCATCCTATATGGTTGCAACTTCAGAAACACCCATTCTCCCTCCTGAAACTCCACCTCCCTCCTATGTTTATCTGCATATTTCCTCATTTGATCTTGAGCTTTTAACAAATTTCTCTTCAACTCTTGAAATAATTCATCTCTGTCCTTACACATCTGATTCACTTCCTCTAACTTAGAAGGAAGGTCAGCTCCTTTAAGTAGCAATGGAGGCTCTTGTCCATATAAAGCTTTGAAAGGAGACATCTTTGCTGAAATATTATAATTGGTATTAAACCAAAATTCAGCCCAAGCCAAGTCAGCAGGCCACTGTTTCGGTTTATCTCCAGTTAGACACCTTAAGTAAGCTTCCAAACACCTATTTACCACTTCTATTTGGCCATCAGTTTGTGGATGGTATGCAGTGCTCATTTTCAACTGTGTTCCTGCTTGCCTGAATATTTCTTTCCAGAATTGGCTCATAAATAGTCTATCCCTATCTGAAATTATAGATGTAGGGAACCCATGCAATCTAACTACTTCCTTAATGAATATATCAGCCACCTCTTTGGCAGTGAAAGGGTGACTCAAAGCCAAGAAATGAGCATATTTAGTGAATCTGTCCACAATTACCAAAATAGTATCCTTACCTTGGGCTCTAGGTAAACTGCCAATGAAGCCCAGAGATATATCAGACCACACCCTATTAGGAATAGGTAAAGGCTGTAATAACCCTGCTGGAGCCAATGTACTAGCTTTATTCCTTTGACATGTCTCACATTCTGCCACATATTGTCTCACATCTTTCTTCATACCATTCCAAAAAACCACTCCTGCTACCCTTTTCAAGGTTCTAAAAAACCCTGAGAGTCCACCCACAGGTGAATCATGTAACTCTTTTAAAATTAATGGAATTCTGGATGAATTTCTAGCCAACACCAACCTGTCTTTATAATACAGTTTGCCTCCCTTAACTGAAAAACCAGGTTTTTCCATTGTCTTGGACAAAATTCCTCTGTATATGTCATACATTTGAGAATCAGACTGCAGTTCCTCCTCCCATTCACCCCAATCCTCTTGCTGCACCACTGATATAGCAGAAAAATTAAACTGTCTGGAATGAGCATCAGCCACTACATTTTCTCTCCCAGGTTTATATTGAATCTCAAAATTATACCCAATCAGTTTGGAGGCCCATTTAAACTGATCTTCATTTAATAACTTCTGATCACTCAAAAATTTGAGGCTCTTTTGATCTGTTTTGATTATAAATTTCCTTCCCAGCAAATATTGTTTCCATTTTTTTTACTGCCAACACCACAACCATTAACTCCCTTTCATATACAGATTTAAGCTGGCCTCTCTCAGACAGAGCTTTACTCCAAAAAGCTAATGGCCTCCCTTCTTGCAATAGCACTGCTCCTAGTCCAGTACCAGAAGCATCAGTCTCCAATATGAATTGCTTGGAAAAATCTGGTACTTTTAATATAGGTAACTCCTTCATTGCTGTCTTTAATTGATCAAATGCCACATCAGCCTCCTCTCCCCATTTAAAAGCATTTGTTTTTAATAATGCATTCAATGGGTAAGCTATCTGTCCATAGTTCTTTACAAACCTCCTGTAATATCCTGTCAATCCCAAAAACCCTCTCAGCCCTTTTGTATTCTAGGCACTGGCCAATTTGCCATAGCTTCCAGCTTGCTGGGATCAGCTTCTACACCTTTACTAGAAATAATATGACCCAAGTAATCCAAACTTCTTTGGCCAAAACTACATTTCTTTCTGTTAACAAATAATTGTTGCTGCTGCAAGACTTGTAACACAGCTTTTAAGTGCATAATGTGTTCTTCTAATGTAGGACTGAAAATCAAAATATCATCAAAAAATACTAAGACAAACTCTCTCAAAAACGGCTTCATTACCTCATTCATTAGTGCCTGAAAAGTAGCAGGAGCATTGGTTAACCCAAAGGGCATAACCAAGAACTCATAATGTCCTTCATGAGTTCTGAATGCTGTTTTCTGCACATCCTCCTCTCTCATCCTGATCTGATGGTATCCAGCCCTGAGATCTAACTTGGAAAACCACTCAGCTCCTCCAATTTCATCCAACAACTCCTCTATGATTAGCATAGGAAATCTATCAGGCACAGTTATCTTATTTAAAGCCCTATAATCCACACAGAATCTCCAGCTTCCATCCTTCTTCTTGACTAATATGACAGGACTAGCATATGGACTTATGCTGGTCCTAATAATTCCTGCTGCTAACATGTTACTTACCAATTTTTCTATCTCATCCTTCTGGTAATGTGGGTATTTGTATGGCCTCAAATTAGGAATTTTAACCCCAGGCTGAATATTGATGGCATGATCCTTGCTTCTATTTGGTGGCAGACCCTGAGGTTCTTCAAAAACCTGACAGAATTCATCCAGCACTCCCAACACCAATTCAGACATCTCTTCCACCCCTCTTTTTGCTTCCACTGTTTTCAACTCAATCATGAATCCCTGGTCTTCATCCAATATAGTACTTCTAACAGATTTCAAACTGATAGCAGCCCTTATTAATTCTGGATCAGCTTTTAAACAAACTTCCTTACCTTCAGATTTTATAGTCAATGTTAACTTCTGAAAATTAGCCTTTACCTCTCCTAGGCTAGCCAA